>PVKS010022477.1:0-33686 GCA_004027875.1 Aplodontia rufa | reverse complement strand
AAGTGTTAGGTAGAACTTGATCTTGGCATTGCAATGCCAAACTTTAAAACAAGATCCACTTGTCCCTAACACTGGACCCACTAACCCTAAAACCCAGGCCCACCTAAACCTAAACCCCTGACCCATCTAACCCTAAATCCCAGACCCAACTATTCCTGAACCCCAGGCCCACCTAAACCTAAACCCCTGACCAACCTCATCCTAAAGCCCAGACCCACCTATCCCTAAACCCCTGACCCACCTATCCCTAAACCCCAGACCCACCTATCCCTAAACCCCAGACCCACCAACCCTAAACCCCAGGCCCACCTAAACCTAAACCCAAGGCCTACCTAACCCTAAACCCCAGGCCCACATTTCCCTAAACACCAGGCACACCTAACCATAAATCCCAGGCCCACATATCCTTAAACCCCAGGCCTACCTATCCCTAAACCACAGCCCCACCTAACCCTAAATCTCAGACTCACCCACCATGCTCCACATGTGCAAAGAATCCCTGTACCCTCTATCATGAGAAAAGACCCTTCCCTGACAATGCCCTAGCAATGTCCTCATCTTCCTGTCCCTTAGTCCTCTGCAGCTACCCCAGTCTGTAAGCAGAAGTTGGGTCCCAGATTCTACTGGACCCTCTGGTGGTTTCTCCCAATAAACCTGTGTTACTCTTGAGCCTCTCTCTCCTCTTTCTTCCTTCCCTCCTTATACTGAGCTACACCTACAGGTCAGTCCTTTTTCTTAGATGAGGAAAGCAAGGGTCCAAGTGCTTGAAGGTTTATGAATGCTGACAGTATTGTGCCCATTTGTCTCTCTATGTTACAGTGACATGTCCTTGGGAATATGACAGACTCCTTATTCATCTTTCACTTCCCCGGGCCTACATGAGTCTCTTTCTGAGACTCAGTTTGCTCTGCAAAACAGGAATAAGAATCTTGCTGGGCACCGTGGCACACGTGACTCAGAAGGCTGAGGCAGAAGGATTGCAAAGTTGAGGCCAGCCTCAGCAACTTAGCGAGGCCCGAAGCCAGTTAGCAAGACCCCGTCTCACAATAGAAATTAAAAATTTCTAGAGATGTGGCTGAGTGGTTAAGTGCTGCTGGGTTCAAGTCCCAATATCAAAATGTTAAAAAAAAAAAAAGTAAGAAAAAAAGAAATTTCCATTTGAAAATCTGATATTAGCCCAAGTGGGCGAGTTTCATAAAAATTAAATGAAGTGCATCTGTGGTGTCCAGACCACCAGCTGCCTCTTACATTCTCTAATACCCTGCAAGCCTGGCTTAGCTGCCACCTCCCCTAGGAAGCTGCCCTGATTTCTTCGGCTCCAGGATCCTCGTGGTCTCTTCCAGCCCCTGTGGGACTAGAAAGAGCAGACTGGGAGTGGCAATGGGGTATCAGCCCCTCAGCTGTAGCTTGGGATGTGGCTCAAAGGAGGGGTCAATGAGCGGATATGAGCTGCTCCCATTTTGCCAAGAAGGAAGCTAAGACAGAGACAAATGGGACCTGCTCAGGGTGGGATCTGGGGCCAAGGCCTGATTGTCAGCTGGTCCCAAAGACTGGGCTAGCAGGAAACCTGAGACAATCACGGAACCTTAGCCAGAAACCAGGATCCTCCTGCAGCCCCAGAGCCGCCTGACAGGGCCTTTTCTGGGGATTTCTCCTTGATAAATTGCTAAGCTAGTCCCCAACTGGGGTGGTGACAGAGTCAGACCCTGGGAATGAGAACCTCTGCAGGTGGCCTAGCTGCGAGACAGATGGAGCCCAGGAAGCAAAAGGTGATATCAGCAAACAGTCAAAATGACTCTTGATCCTCCTGGTCCCACACACACCAGGGGTTGAACCCAGGGGTACTTAACCACTGAGCCACAGGCACACCCCTTTTTATTTTTTATTTTGAGACAGGGTCTCAGTAAGTTGCTTAGGGCCTAAGTTCCTGAGGCTGGCCTCCAACTTGACTTGCAATCCTTCTGCCTCAGCCTCCTGAGCTGCTGAGATTACAGGTGTGCACCGTGCCCTGCTCTAGATTCTCTCTTATCAGAGTTCTATATTTCCTTTTGGCCCTAGGGAGTGAAATTTCAGGTTCATGACCAGGTCTTCCACGTACAGAAATCAGACAATATAAGCAATGGAGGGCCCAGTCCACTTCCTCTATTTTGGGGATGGCGACATGGAGGCTCAGAGGGGTGAAGTGACTTACCTAGGGTCACACAGCAAGGAAGCTGCAGATCCAGGCCTCTGAAACAGGGCTTGTGACTCTGAGACCTGGGTCCTTTCTGTTTGCTGAGCTGCAGAGGCCACAGCTTTTTCTACCTCAGTGATTTCATCCACAACCTAGGGAGAAGCACAGAGTCTAGCACTGGGGGTCTGTGAAGGCCAAAGCAACTGCAGGAACTGAGGCTGTGTATGGATGTCCCTGAAAAGTTAATTCAGAGGATGATGAGGACTGAGAAGTGCCACTCCCATCCTCTAGTCTCTACACTGTCTGGGCATAACAGTCATTGAAACTCCCAAGGTGAGGGGCTGGAGTAGTGGCTCAGTGGTTATGGTGGTTGCAGGGCATGCATGAAGACACGGGTTTGAGCCCAGCACCACATACAGAACAAAGTTTCAGAGGAATGAAAGCCACATGAGAAATGAAATAAAGTTGATTATATCTCTCTCTCTCTCTTTCTTTCTCTCTCTCTCTCTCCCTCTTTCTCTCTCCTTCTCTCTCTCTCCTTCTCTCTTAAGAAAAAAAACTATCAAGGTGGGCTGGGTCCAGTGGCACACACCTGTAATTCCAGCAACCTGGGAAGGCTGAGGAAGGAGGACCATAAGTTCAAGGCCAGCCTCAGCAACTTAGCAAGATGTTATATCAACTCAAAAAATAAAAAAGGATTTGGGATGTAGCTCAGTGATAGAGTACCCTGGGTTTAATCTCTAGTACTACCCAAAACAAAAACAAAAAATAAAACTCCTGAAGAGAGACAGTTCACTATTATCCCAGTGGTAGTAGTAATATCTACTGGTTACTGAGTGCTTACTCTAACCAGAGCTCTGTATGTGTCAAAGGTATTTAATATTTAAGTACATTCTAGAAGGCAGGTACAATATATTATTATCTCATCTATGGGCTGAAGAAAATAAAATGGAGAGGTTGATGAACATGACCTGGGTTTACAAAGAGTAAATGGTAAAGCCAGGAATTGACTATAAGCAATTGTGGTCTAAACCTTACTCTATAACCACTCTAATCTGGTGTGGAAGTCCATCTCAGTGTCTAACCTAAATCACTATTGCTGCAGGCTGTGCCCATCCCCCTAGCCCCTTCTAGGAGAAAAGCAGCTCTTTCCACCCCTACTCCTTGCTGAGGGGCCTAAATTCTATGCTCCATGGACCCAGGGAGTCTGGGTCCTGTTATGCAAGAGGAGGGACCCCAAATGGAAACCTGTTAGTTGATTGTGTGTATGCAGGTAATTTCCCTTCTAAGAGGACTGGTAGGGATTGCAGCCTCTTCACCATCCTCCTTACTTCCTTTCTTTATCTGTTGCTTTCTAGTTGTTTCCCAATATCCAGAATTGTGCAGGCCAGTCCACCACATGGATCACCTCTGTGGCTTTCCTCTGCTCACAGGTAGTTCCCAGATTCATCCTTGTCCCCCCCCCTTTATGATGCAGACTCTGTGTGGACCATTATTTATTTAGTTAACATTTTCTTCTAAAATCAACTAGATTAGCTGGGCATGCTAGTACATGCCTGTAATCCCAGCTATTGGGAGGCTGAGGTACGAGGATCACAAATTGGAGGCCAACCTCAGCAATTTAGTAAAGCCCAAAGCAGCTTAGCAAGACCCTGTCTCAAAATTAAAAATAAAAGGGTGGGGGATGTGACTCAAGGCTTAAGCACTCCTGAGTTCAATCCCCAGTATGGGGCAGGGATAAGCACTGTGGAATGGGTGAGGAAAATCTGAAACATGATGATGGGCAGGCTATGCAGACATGAATACACTGTTGGACACTGAAGTTTCCCTCCCACTTCCCCAAATAGTCCCATCAAGGTATGTTTCAAATTTCCAGCAATAAAAAAGTTAAAAGCAGTGTAGAAATAATAAATTAACTGGCAAGCATGCTTATTTTAAAGGAAACTTCGTATCACTCCCCTAAATGGAAAACCTAGTATCACTTGCTGGGAGTAGGGGGTTACCATGGAAAACAAGACAATATTACTCAATTTCACACAGATACTGATTCCTGCCAAAGATACTGGCCCTGCTGGCCCTTCTGTGACCAAGAAGTTTGAAAGGACAGACAGAAGCCACATTCATGGAGGAGCCACCTCCCTCCTGAGGAGCTCTGGCCAGACACCTAGGTGCCACATCAAGCCCACTCTCACCTCTGCTTCTCCTTCCACAGAAAGGGGATGTGACAAGTGAGCATTGGGGTAGAAGACACATCTTGGGCTCCTGCCTGCCCCTGTCCTGCAGCAGAGAGGGACTCAGCCTTTGAAGCAGTTTGGGACTTCCTTCATCACACAATCCAAAAACTTTATGGCTGGGTGTAGAAGAAGAGACTGAGGTTCAAGTGCGGCAGGAGACTGCCCCAGGTCACAGGGAAAGTCCTGGTGGAGAACCAGGCTGGAGAAGAGCCCTGGACTTAGGATCACCTCATCTTTTCATTGTTCATTGATATTTACTGAGCACCTTCTGGGAGCCAGGGGATAAAAGATTCAGGCTAAGCAACCAAATGAGGTAATTTCCAAGGGAGTGAAAGAAAACAAAGCTGGGTGATGTGAAAGGGGAGGTGACAGTGGAGCCACCCTAGACAAGTGAGAGGAAGGCCTCTCATTAGAGGTGACACTGGAGTTGAGACCTGAACCTGGGGGTGGAGTCAGAGCCAAGAACAGGAAAATGTAACCAACCTCAGCAACTCTGGGCTCTTGATTTTTTGTTTTTGTACTGAGGATTGAACCTAGAGGTGGCTAACTATTGAACCCTTTTTTATTTTTATTTTTTATTTTGACACAGGATTTTGCCAAGGTTTTGAGGCAGACCTCCAACTTGCCTCCCAAGTTTTGGGGATTATAGGCATTCACCACCACATTCAGTTCTGGACTCTTTTGCAAATTTTGTACTTCACATTAATTGGAGACTTACAGGGAAAAAATGCAAGAAAAGTATAAAGAATTCTTACATAGGGCTGGAGCAGTGGTTCTGCAGTTATAGCACTTGCCAGGCATGCATTAGGATGCGGGTTCAAGCCCCAGCACCACATACACAATGAAGTGTCAGAGCAATGAAAGCCGCATGAAAAATGAAATAAAATTGATTCTCTTTCTCTCTCTCACTGTCCCTCTCTCTGTTTAAAAAAATAAAAAGTAAAAAAAAAATTAAAATTAAAATTAAAAAAGAGCTCCTCCATAGCCTTCATCAGGTTCCCCACGTTAACACAAGCATTTATTTCATCAGTGTTTTTACTCTATGAAAGCACAAGCTCATGCTTTTTGCTGGGAGGAACTCTTTGAGAATAAGTCACCCTTCTTGAGCCCCTGTGGCTTCAGAGACCGTAAAACAAGGATTTCATAATCACAGTGCAGCTCTCAAAGTCAGGACACTAACCTTGACCCAGCACTGCTCTCTAATCCCCAGATTTCATTCCAAGTCGCCAGCTGACCTAGATGCCCTTTCTCCCCAAGTCCAGGCACAGAAATCCAGAGGGAGATGCTTTCTCAGGATGCAGAACACCCTTGGGAGCAGAAAGTGCAGGAGTAGCACAGGGGATGCTGTGTTGCTGTGCTCTGACTTTCACCTGCTGATGGAGCAGGTGAGGACTGGCCAGCAACAGGACTGCATGAGCCATATTGGTACCTGTCACATAAAGAAAAATGTACACTGCCAGGTATGGTGGTGCACACCTGTAATCCCCACAACCCAGGAGGCTCAGGCAGGAGGATCACAAGTTGGAGGCCAACTTCAGCAACTTATCGAGCCCTTGAATAACAGGGTGAGACCTTGTCTCAGAATAAAAAATGGGAAGGGCTGGGGATGTGGTGCAGTGGTTAAATGCTCCTGGGTTCAATCCCTGGTATCCTCCACCTGAAAAAAAATGTATGTTTATATGTACCATTAAGCAAAATAGCCCCTGTGCTTTGAACAAAGTGGACAATGTTCATAAAAACTTTAAAAAAAACCCTTATGATATTAAAGCCCTACCTTCTGGATCTGCTCTCACTTCATGGTCAGTCCTCTTGAATCACCCCTGCGGGCACCCAGGAGCCTCAGGGTCTGTAAACTGCAGTCCCTGAGGAAATGACTGTCCCCATTGCATTATAAAGCAGGCTTGGAAAGACATCACAGCCTGTGTTGATTTTGAAGTATTACATTGTTTACTTGATCAGTGGACTTTTGGGATTGAACCAGATCTGCTCTACCATTGAGCCACATCCCCAGCACTTTTTATTTTTCATTTTATTTATTTATTTATTCATTCATTCATTTAAAGAGAGAGGGACAGTGTGTGAGAGAGAAAGACAGAATCAATTTTGTTTAGATTTTCATGGACATTCATTTCTCAGACACTTCATTGTGTACGTGGTGCTGGGGTTTGAGCCCACATCCTCGCACATGCCAGGCAAGTGTCGTAACTGCTGAGCCACCACTCCAGCCCCTTGATTTCTTATTTGGAGACAGGGCATCACTAAGTTGCTCAGGGCCTTGCTAAGTGGCTGAGTCTGGCTTCAAACTTGTGATCCTCCTGCCTCACTCTCCTGAGCTGCTGGGATTATAGGCATGTGCCACTGTGCCTGGCTACACTGTGTTTTAGACACTCCTGGCCTTGGGTATTTCCAACAGAAGTGGTCTGTGAAACCTAATCATCAGGACCTAAGTTTACGACTTGTATAGTCAGAACTAGCCTTCCATCTAACACCATGGTGGCACCTGCCGCATCCTCAGACACAGGCTGCAGAGTCAGTGAGCCGGGCAGTTAGAATCACACTTGAAAGCTCCTTACTTTGGATAGCCAAGGGTATCTCACTTCCACTCCAGGTGCCTCATGCTCAGAAGCAGCCCCACAGCATGGACACGTTTTCTCCCCTGAACATACCCCTCCCCCACCTCTCCTTTTTCTATTAAAAGTATCTGGTTTTTCCTATTAAGTTCAGCAAGAACATGGAGACAGGAACTCCCACCCACTCTTGGTAAGGACGCATATGGCCACACCTGCTTTGGAAAGCAATTTGGCACAGCCCAGCAAATTTGAAGACACTCATATACCACCCTCATACAAATCCCACAAGAAAGGCATCCACTCAAGCACAAAGAGATATGAGCAAGAACGCATATTGCCACAATTTCAAAAAACAAAAACAAAAAAAAAGAAAAACTATCTAAATAAGTTATGAACAAGACAACAGATATTTAAATTGGGGCATATTTGTGTGATGGAATATTATACACCAATGAAAATGAATGAATGAGAAATCTCATCAACAAATGGTTGAACAACAACAACAAAAAAGCAAGTTGCATCTTAAAGAGAACTTTATACACCCACGTTCATAGCAGCATCATTTATTAGAGCCCAGGGGTGGAAACAACCCAAGTGTCCATCAACAGATGAATGGATAAGAAAAATGGGGTCTGTATGTAAAATGCTATATCATTCAGCCACATAAGGAAGGATTTTCTGACACCTGCTACAAGTGATATAAGCCAGTCACACCAAGGACAAATATCTCATGATTCCACTTATGTGAACTCTACAGAGTGGTCAAATTCAGACAGAAAGTAGAGTCAGGGTTGCCAGAGGCTGATGGGAAAGGTTGTAAAGTGTTTCATGGGGACAGAGTTTCAGTTTGGGAAAAATCTAGAGAATGAAATTGGTGATGATCATACAACAGCATGAATGCAGTCAATGCCATGGAACACACACTTAAAAAGGGTTAATATGGGCCATGTATTGTGGCACACATCTGTAATCCCAGCAGCTCCAGAAGCTGAGGCAGGAGGATCCCAAGTTCAAGTCCAGCCTCTACAACTTAGCAAGGCCCTAAGCAACTTAGTGAGACCCTGTCTCAAAAAAAAAAAAAAAAGAAAAAGAAAAAAAAAGGACTGGGTATGTGGATCAATGGTTAAGTGTCCCTGGGTTCAATTCCTGGTACAAAAAAAAAAAAAGGAAAAGAAAAAGAAAAATAACTTAAAAATGGGACTGGGGATGTAGCTTGGTGTTAGAGGATTTGCACATTCTATCCCCAACAGTACAAAAACAAAACCAAACGCACCATGGATTTCATGTCATATGTATTCTACCACAACTGAAGTTTTTTAAAAAAAAAAAAGTTGCAGATTTTCTGACACCGAGTTGTCAAAAAAAGTCATTGCTTCTGGTGGATTCATGAAGGCTTCAAGAGAGAACTGGGATTTGAGCTAGTCATTGATCTTCCACTTTTTCTTTAAATCCAGATTAAATAGTCCCTCTCTATAACTAAACTGTCCACTATGACAGCCGCTCACATATGGCTTATGAGTGCCTCAAACAAGTTTAGTCAGAATTGATAGGTATTGAATAGTCAATATAAAAAAAAGGTAAAATACCTCAACAATTTTATATTGGTTACATATTAATATTTTGAATGTATGAAAATAATAATATATTTACAGAATTCAAAAAAAAGTTGCAGATTAACATACCACGTGTCCAAAGTTTTAAAAAACAAATAAAATGATCTTTCTTCTTAGCAGAAGTCACAAAAACTTGGCTGGGAAATATAAATACCAGACATAGGGTCCTGCTCAGGCTTAGCTCTAGAGGGACTGGGGAGGGTCCTCAAGAGCAGTTGATTTCCAGATCTGGGGATGGGGACCCTGTGTTCTCCTCGTGTCTGATCAGTTTCCTTAATGAGAGCACCCAGAGGTCTGTCAGGATTGGGGGGCCTGTGAGAGGATCCACTGTTCCCAAGACAGCTTCAGGGCTCTCATATTGCCCTCCACAGGCTGCCCACAGATGCCCTGTGGACGCCTCTTCTCAGTTTCTGGTGGAAATAAGCTGCTGGGTTCCTCCCAGGTCCCAGAGCTGCAGGCTTATTCTCTGTTAATGTAGGGTTGCTAATGAAGAGTGATTAACAGCTTGCAGGGAGCAAGGCACCCTCTGTTTAGAAGTGGTTAATCAGGGCTGTCTGAGAAACCCCTGTTCATGCTACTGCAAGTTCTGGGTTGCAGTTTTAAACAGCAGAATATGACATCGGGATCACAGTCAAGTGAGTCCACTCACAAGGCTTTTTTAATGAAAGGATCTGTTTGGGTAACGAGAGCAGCTTGCTGAGCCCCTAAAAGTGCAGAACATTAAGTGATTTCCTGACATTTGCCATGAGAGGTGGGCTTAGCATCCTCCCTTCCCCAGGTGGCAAAACACCTGGAGCCACAGGCTTAGAGGGAGAGTGACACTTTGGATTTTTTATTTTTAAAAATTTTTTATTTTAATTATTTTTATAGCAGAGATTGAACCCAAGGGCACTTAACCACTGAGTCATATCCCCAGCCCTTTTTATTTTCACACAACGTCTTGCCAAGTTGATTCATCGCTAAGTTGCTGAGGCTGGCCTCAAACTTTTTATCCTCCTGCCTCAGCCTCCCCAGCCATTTGGATTACAGGCATGCACTTTCCGAAACCCATGCTGGGCTCCAACCTCCTTCCACACCTTTGTTCATGCAATCATTTCCACCTGCAGTGCCCTCTAGTCTGGAAACATCCAACTCCTTTGTCCAGTTGCTCAGCTGCTGCCTCCTACAGGAAGCCTTCTTTGACTTCTCCCAGACAGCCACCCTCACACTGCTGGGCCTTTGAGCCACCACCACACTTGATTTTTGCAACTTGTTAATGGGTCTTTTTCCTTTGTAGGTGGGGACTGTCTCAAGAACTAGGTCCCATTTGTGCCTGGGCCACCATGGGAAGCTGCTGTGGGTGGGGAAAGGGAGCCAATCAGTTCTGCCTGGAAGCTGAGCAAGGCCTACCTCTTGGATCATGTGAATTCCAGAATGTGACTCTCAGCTTGTGGTCCCCTAGAACCCTTCACAGTCTCCCCACAGACCAGACAAAGCTCAGAGCTAGTGCTCCCTCCCACCTCCCTGGAACCTCAGCACCCCCAAAGTCACCTGCCCTTTCAGGACCTGTGGCTGCTTTCCTTGCTGAAGTCTCCTCACCCTCTGCCTGCAACCCCCACTTCCTGTCTCAGCCAGCAAACTCCTCCACACCCCTCACTGCCTGGCTCAGCTGTCCACTCCTCCACAAAGCCCCCTCACCCAGCTGCGCCCCTCCATCAAGGTTCCTGCCTGTGCAGCTGAGGACTGTGAGCCCTGCAGGACCTTGGCAGCTGCATGGCCTGAAACTATGCACTCCTGAGAGAATGAAAGAGGCCTGAGTTCAAATCCTGCAGCTACCATCTGAGCCCTGTGCTCAGGCCTCAGTCCTGCAGGAAGGAGCTGCATGGAGCATCAGAGGTGGGGATCAGGTGCCCCAGGCCTGGCAGACACCATCCCATTCTGGAGAAGAGGAGCGCTCAGTGCCCAGGACACAGCTAGTGTTAATCACAGGCAGAACGGGCCTCATTCTCTGGCACCCACCATGATGAATTCCTTTCTATGACTACTGTGTAACCCCTGGTGTCCCCCTCTTTGGAGACAGCCCCCTGGAAGAGAGAATAAAAGCTCCTTCACTTTCTCAGAGTCACTGCATGCTAATGGCTGTAGACTCCACAGAGTGTGAAACCAGGAAAGGCTAATTCCCAAGAAGAGATGAAGAAATCTCCTGGAGCTCCTCAGTCACAGCTGTTAATGGCCACAATGGTGAGGGCTGTGTGGTGCTGTCCTGATGGCCTCAGCAAAGGCTCTTCTTGACCCAGGTGGGCGCACAGAGAGTCAGGGCTGTGGCATCTGTAGCTCTTGTCACTTCAGGTAACAACCCACTACACATCATCAGGTCCAAATCCTTAAAGATGGGCTATGGGTCCAAAGAGGAAAGGCGAACTGCCCAAGGTCACACAGCAAGGGAGGAAAACTGAACTTTGGTCTTCTAAGCCTTCCCAGACCTGTGCCTTGGGTGTAGACAGTCAAGCCTGCTTGCCACAGCAGTCCATGGGGCTGGAGGGACTGTGTGGTGGCAGAGCCAGGTGGAAGACCTTAAGATAACAATTTTAAATATTCTCATGGGAAAGGGATAGGCCCCTTATCAAACGGGATATAATTTTTTAATCACTAAAATGTTTGCAAGTCTGGACCAGATAAATAGTATCTCAGGAAAATTAGAGAACTGAACTACCTTGAAAAAATCTATTAGTTTTCAGGATTAGGTATTTGATGGGTTAATGTGAGCTTTCATGAACCAGATACTCAGTGTGAATTGGGATTACAGATGTTTAGGCTTTGGTGGCATTTAATTATTTTCCATTCACCATTATAATGCAGTAGGGAAACTCAGAAAATGAGAATTAATGTTCATGTAATAGTAAGAAAAGTTATTATTCAAAAGTTTCCAGATGCCTCTTTCTCTTAAAGGCAAATCCCCTTCAGAACCACCCTTTGAACACTGTTTATTTTCATTGTAAAACACATTGGGATAAAAGGGAAGATGTTCTTTGTTTTTTCTTTCTTTATTTCTTTCTCTTTTTTTAAAGATATTCTTTATAACTCAATAGTGGCTTGCCGGGTGACATGAATAGACAAATACGTATAATGGCCAAAGCCTTCTAGGAGAAAATGATTAAAAAATGGACACACATATTTTTATCTATACTAGCTTGAGAAATATTCACTATCATACAGTATTTTTCAATGATAAAATTAAGTATTGTTTTGTAGAATCACAGACATGTGTAAATATCACCACCACTTTTGGAATATATTAACACACCACAAACAAATCCTATATCCACAGGCACCCAGTCCTCATCCCCTCAGACTAGCATTAGAGAACCACTTATTTCAGTGTGGATGAGATCCACATATAGTTCCATCATGCAAAGGCAGTATTAAATAGTACTGATCAACATATGAAACAAATGGAATGTCATAGACTGAAGAAATTTAAGTTGTTATTACCTATTTGTAGAAACATTTGCTATTGATGATATATGATACTACCCCATCAGAAATGGAGACTCACTGAAATTACAGTAGCACATCTGACTATAACTTGTAACAATACAATAGTGTTCATTCAAACATGTGAAGTCCAGGGGGATGCTTCAAGAGAATGCACATTGTGGAAACACACACAAAAAATAAGCTGTGAGGAAAATGGTTATTAGGGGCTAGTCACATTTTTGGTCATATTATATCCAGTTTAATAAATAGTATAAAATACCATGAAAAATTTTAGATAAATGTATGAGAGAGAGAAAGCAAATTATATATGTGCATTTTATATATATATATATATATAAAACATATACATGTGACATTTCACATGTATGCATGTTTGAAAAATATGTAGTACAAGAAAAAAATACAAATGATATATTTATTGTTGACCATCTGGATTTCCTCTTTTGAGGAGTGTGTTTAGTTCTTCATGAAATTATTGATTATCATGTACATTGATAGGACACTAATTAAATACATATATATATATATACACACATATATGTAAGTAACAGAAATATCAATAAGAGGAAATGGAACAGAAAGTGGGAGGAAAAGAGGGGTAGGGGAAATAATGGGGACAGAATTAGAACAAAGTATAGCCCATGCTTTTATAATTATGTCATAGTATATTTGATTGTGATATATAAAATTTTTAAAAAATAAGTAACATTGTTTCATCCTTTAACTTGTTGATGGAATTAGTTACGCTACAAGATTATCTTCTGTGTGGAGCTGGAGAAGTTGCTTAGTGGTTGGCATATTTGCCTCACATTTGTGTAAACCTGGGTTCAAACCCCAGTGCAACATACAAATTCCAAATAAAACTGAAGGGAAGCGCAGCTCAGAGGTTTGGGAATCTGAGGCAGGAGGATCACAAGTTCAAACCCCAGCCTCAACAACATAGCAAAGCTTTAAACAACTTAGCCAGACCCTGTCTATGGAAGTAAAAAGCAAAACAAAAACAGACACTGGGCATGCTAGGGCATGTTGGTAATTCCAGCAGCTCTGGAGGCTGAGGCAGGGGGGTTGCAAGTGCAAAATCAACCTCAGCAGTTTAGCAAGGCCCTAAGCAACATAGCAAGATCCAACCTCAACAAGTAAAAAGTGTTCTGGATATGGCCAGGTGATTAATCAAGCACTACTGAGTTCAATCCCTCATTCTGAAAAACAAAACAAAACAAAACAAAAAGGGAAGAAAGAGGTACCAAGTCGTGCTTCTCGTCTCTGAGAGGATTCTCCCTTTTCTATCTGTTCGAATAAACTCATATGTGTGACATTGAGTACCATATGTAAAATCTTTCTAACCTGACTGTCAATACCAGGGTGAAAGGGACCTTTACCTTTGGTAGAAGCTTCCTGATGTTACCAGCCTTGTAACAAAGGGGGGGGAACTGCTGCAGAAGTGGACTCAGGTGTGCAGACTCTACAGTACCCATCCACCTTTTGTAGTTACCATCATAGCTAGAATCACCAGTTGAAACAGTCTCCCTCACCCATCTCAAAATGCCCACACACACTCACCATTTCCTGGTTTTCAGGGTGCCTGGCAGTCTCCCTAAGGATTTTCCAGCACTTATATGGCAGAGCAAAATGGAAGTCCTAAAAGAAGGAGCAGGGGGCAATATTTTGTTCCTAAGAATGGCAGGCTGCAAAAACAAAGACTGCACCACATCAGGGAAATTCTAGCCCCATCTCCACCCTGTCAGTGTCTGTGCCCTTCATTGGACAGTTCTGAACCAAAAATTCTGATTGGATTGTGCTTCAGACTCTGCCCCCTGAATCTGAGCCTATTGAACCTTCTTGAGTGACAGTATAAGGAATCCAACCCTCAAATGAATGAGTTCTGAATGGCAGGTGGTTGTCTATTTTTTTTTCTTCAAGTGCTGGGAACAGAAATAAGAGTTTTAGGTTGAACCTATTTTAAGGCAGGGTTCCCTGGCAGTATTAGGATCTATCCCAGCCAGGAGAACATTGGTATTTGACTATGTCAACATGGTCACATCAAGTTTTGAATCATAGGTATACATAATGTTCATGAACAGAAATGACAGTCAATATCAAATTCCATTCAACTATTCTGCTTTCAGGTCTTATGAGAATGCATCTTGATCATTGAACTGGGAAACAAAGATAGCAATCCAATACATGGATTTAGCTGGGCCAGTGAAGAATCTGGCCCAAAGGGTTTTGAGTAAGGGATCTAGAGCCCCACTTTCCCCTCACCCTGTGGTGCAAACCATGCATCATTCATAATGGGTTTATCTTCAGAAGATTCAGTGCCCCCCAGTTCTTTTATTCTCCTACCACCCCTACCTCAAAGCTGAACTCTCAATTCATCCAGCAGGCAGAGGGAGTTCTAAACCATGTGTGGAAACCTGGCAGTGCCCAAGGGCCTGCTTCTGAGCCTGCCTGCTCCCCGGTTTCTTCCCAGGACCTGGGGCCCTGGATGTACTACCTTTTCACCATCCTAGAACTCCCAAAGTGTTACTATGTGTGTACCTTTCCCTCTGCCAGAGGCTGGGCCTGTCAAACTGCCTGGTGCCCTCTGACCCTCTAACATCTGTGTCAGTGTCAGCCCACAGGCCCTGCCTCCTTCAATTGCTTCATGGAATCTCTTTGCCCTCATAGAACTTCTGAGGTGTTTCTATCAAGATCTATGAGTGTAGATGGTACCCTTGACCCACCCTCTTTCCTCCACACCAGCTCACAGGTCCTGCCTCCTGTAGCTCCTTGGATGACCTTTCTGTGCTACTTCCTCCTCTTTTCTTTTCTTTTACTGGGGATTGAACACAGGTGTGGTTAACAACTGAGCCACAACTCCAGCCCTTTTCAATTTGTATTTTGAGACAGGGTTTTATTAAGTTGCATAGTATGGCATCGCTAAGTTGCTGAGGCTGGCTTTTTACCTTATGCTATTCTGGCCTCAGCATCCAGAGTGAGTGGATTACAGGCATGTGCCTTCGGGTCTGGCTCTCTCTCCCTCTCTTTCTCAGAGACAGAGAAAGACAACTGTATTTCTTTTCTTTTCTTTCTTTCTTTCTTTCTTTTTTTTTTTTGTTTGTTTGTTTGTTTGTTTCTCCTCCATTTAGTTGTGTATGTGGTGCTGGGGATGGAACTCACATCTTTGGGCATGCCAGGCAAGTGCTCTTCTGCTAAGCCTCCTCTCCAGCACTCTTTGAGGCCTGGTGCCTTGTCATCCATGTGTCCTCTGCACCTTTCCTGCCCTGTGGGCACCACCCTGAACACACCAAGCTGACTTTCAAAACTGTCAACATAAATGAGTGACGTAAACAAATGGGGAGACTTTAGAGCTATGACTGCTGAGAAGGCAGTCAGTGGACAAGTGTCCTCTGCTCCTCACTCCTGAAATGTGTGTGCAACTGTGGAACACTTCAGGATGATTTTCAAATCTGTCACAGTACATGAGTGAAGTAAAAAGATGGAGGAGACCTAAGAGCTATCACAGCCAAGAGGACAGTAGGTGGTCTCAGTGAGGAGAACCCTGGAGAGGGTTATAAACTAGACAGTGTGGCTAATGGTGTGTCCCATGGGGTAACCTGTAGCTGAGGCCTGAGGGACATGTGGCCACCACACCTAGAACAAGTGACAAACTATCATGTGCAGGGCCTTCCCACCACAGCCAAATTCTTCATCTGTGTCAGGGCATGTAGGGGTCCTGAGGTAGCAGAAGGCCCAGGAATCACAGGATTCCCAGTGCCTTCTTCCCAGTCCTACATACACAGGAATCAGAATTGTTGCACTACATGTTACTTCCTATGGAGGACAAACAGGAAGGCACACACAAGGAGGGTCAGCACTGGGTATCCTTGGTTTTTGGCAAAATTTGAGTAAGAGGGGAAGTGGGCTGTCTGGTGCAGACAGGGGCCCCTTTCTTCCATCCAGATCAGAACATCCCTACCACTGTGGGGGCTGACCCTGCTTCATGGGAGATGAAGGTTTTTCACTTAAGGTGTGGGTCAAACATCAGCACCTTGAGTCACATCCTGTTACCCCAAATATGGTGCCCATATGTTGTGCACCCCCAAACAGGCTTTTGGGCTTCTCCCTGCCTTCCCATCTCTTCCAATATAGCCAAGAGCCATGCTATGTGTTTTTTAGGAGGTTTGAAGAGTATAAAGTTGGTTGGGCCATTGGTGATTGAGGCAAGGAACTTGGCCCAGCTTGTGAACCAAGGTAGTGTTCCTCTTGCCTTATTCATTTACTCCAGTATTTGCTGTGGGGTTTTTTCATTATTTTGTTTGTTCATGCTGTAATTGATTTCTCTAACATAACTTTATTCTTTTCTACTTTCTTCCCCCCCCCAGGATTCCTGTTTTAATCTCATTTAATCTCTTCATCCTTCATTTTATCGATTTTTCAACTCATTTCATTTTCTGCCTCTGTCTTTTCCTTACACCACTTTTACTCTCCTTCTTTTATAAAACAGATCCTGATAATTTTCTTATCACTGATGCCAATTTTCATTCAGCCACCTTGTACATGTTAATTTCCTATTTGTACTCTTCAGATTATGGCATTACAGAGATCATTTTCAATGAACATTCATTTTCAGGTGATATATATGTTGATTTAAATTGATATCTATTTTGATTTAAATTGATATCTCTTTCTAAGGAGATATCAATATGTGAAGGAAGAGTTTGGCCATGTTCACTTGTGCATTGGACATGGCAATATAAGCCCTACCCAAGGCACATCCCTAAAGGAAAGCTCCCCACTACAGGAATGCACATGTACCAGTGGAATGAGAAATCCATCCAAAAGCATGCAGAACATCATCCTAATCACAAAGATAACATGAGAATATGAGGCTATAAGACACCCAAATTTTCATAATTCCTCAGTAACTGCAATGACTTTTTCTCCAACATCATTGAAGGAAATAGGATAAGATTGTTTAGTAATATTTATTTATTTCCTGCATGGGAAATAAATGAACTGGAAAGATACTTTTTTGTACCCTAACAACAAAGATCCCATCCTGGAAGTTTTTGATTCAGTACCATGCAGTTGTGTATCTGCTTTGGCCTATTATCTATCTGGTCATAGGCACTTAGGTCAAGAGTAAATAGAAGGATAAATCTTGGCATGAATGACTAAAATATGGAAGTAAAATTCTGGGGTTTTGGAAAGACTATTAATTAACATGAAAGTGTTCCATTGCCCCTGCTGTTATTCATGTGCAAGATTTTCACAATATATGATCATCATTTAATAGTAATTTTATTAATAGGTAAGTTCTTCAATGTTCAAGAAAGTTATACAAATGAGAGCAAAAATCATCTTTAGAAAAAAATTCTTAGTTAGAATAATCTTCACCTTGATGTTGCCATAATTTCTGATGGTATTTTCAGATTCATAACCAGCTAAATTCTTTTAGCCTTACATACTCATGGATGATGTTTGGATTCTTCAACAATACTCAAAAAGGTCAATTCATTTGGCCTACTTTACCTTCTGGAAGCAAGGAAAACAAGTAAAATGGGATATTAAATTTCCATGTTTACATACCCATGGCTCCTCATTTTCAATGCCATCATGGTTTTCAAGCTCATCCTCTGACACCACATCAAAATGTGGCTCTCCTGGCACAGATAGAATTTTCTTCAATTAGAAAAGTAAAAAAGGGTGATAGGGTTGGGGACTTAGCTCAGAGGCAGAGTGCTTGCCTCGCATGTGCAAGGCCCCGAGTTTGGTCCTCAGCCCTGAAAAAAAAAAAAGGAGAAGGATTAATATTAATGATACTGTATTTTGATATTTCCCATAATTGTTTAAGTGAATCTGAATAACAGGTGAATATTTTCATTTCTATAATTATATAATTGTTGCCTGTGTGGACCTGGGAACTATACCCAAGAACTTGTGCATTCTTGTTCAGCAACTAGTTCTATACCCAGGCTTTTAAAACCTGGAGATGGGGTCTTTGTGATGTGCTCTGGCTGGCATGACATGCATCATCCTGCGCCAGTCTCCCAAGTATCTGTGATTTTCAGATGTGCTCCTCTGCACCTAGCACATATTCAGTCCTTTCACTAGTATTTTTGATTATTCAATACTACATGGAAAGACATCAGATGTCTACAGGTTCACTGCATATGATAACTTAAAGGGTCATCTGCTCAAGGTAATAAAGTATGTATCATGTCACCCCATTTGTCCTGCAATTTTATGGATCCAAGCTTGTGAAAAGATTTCAGGGTAAGGTATGCATCACTTTTCATCAAAGGGAGGTCTCTCAATATGTTGCCTCAAATATATTCTTTGAGAAACAGAACAAGTACACTTTTTGTTGTTTTTTTCATAGCCATGTGGACAGTGGTGCGACTTCTTTTCCTGTGTCCTCTGGATTGATCAACTCTAAATTCATGACCCACACAAGTGAGAAGATATATGTCTCACATAAGAAAAAATGCATGAGGCCTGGGGTGGTGGTTCAGCAGTCCTGGCGCTTGCCTGGAATGTGCAAGGATGCTGGTTTGAACCCCAGCACCACATACACAACAAAGTGACAGAGTAACAAACGCCACATGAAAAACTAAATGTGATTCTGTCTTCTTCTCTCTTTCTCTCTCTCACTGTCCCTCTATCTTTAAAAAAGGAAACAATGCATGATAAGTATCAAAATTGAGATATGGCAATGCAAAGATAAAGAGAGATCTGAGAGTACATAGAATTATCATATACTAATAAATTTATATTTTTGAGTCAGTGGTTTATTTAGTTTAAATAAAAATCTTGATGCTTCCAGAAGAAAGTCTATAAGTCTTCTGTTCACAGAATGAGATTGGTTTGGCCAAGCTAGCCATCTTTTCATGTAATTTTATCAAGGACTTACTTTTCACAAAATTACTATACAGGGTTGAGGATGTAGCTCAGGAATGGAGTGCATTCCCAGATGGCCCTGTTATGGAGCAGGAAATGATCAGAGCATGGAAGGTGGTAGCAGGTCATCTAAACAAGTTTGATGTGGGTAAATGTTTGGGTGACAATCCAGGTGTCAGAAACAAGTATTGCCAGAGAACAGAGTAGGCAGAGCAAGAGATAAACAAACAGAGTTAGGCAGAAATCATATCACAAAAGATCTCTAGTTAATTTAAGACACTTGGGCATCCACGTTCTAAAGAGAGGTGGCAGGTCATATTGATTGTGATGTGCATGTGCATGAAATGAGAGGAATACTGAGGGCAATGGGGCACTGTGAAGATAATGCATGATTATAAGGAAGGAATGTTTCCAGAAGGCACAATGGAAAAACTTTCAGTGACCTGTGTAGAGTGAACATATGGTAAATCCATAACTATGAAGCTGCAATATAAGTCCCTGGAAAATGAGACTGTGTATCAGAGAGATCCATTAGGGAAATTCAGTGGTGTTGCACCTGCTAAAATGTAAAATGTGGGTTTGGTTACCAACACTGAGAAGAAAAAAAGCAAAAAAAAAAATCACATAAATGAATGAAGAGCAAACAATTCATTAGTATGTGTATGTAATTTTAGAATTTACTAATCTTGGGGAAAACGCCTGGAGAGTGGATTCCTGGCAAAGACAATACGCATTTCACAAAGTGAATTGGCTATGACATTGCACAAATTCTTACTACAGAACTCAGCACAAGTAGTGAGGTCCTTGGAGTAAATTGGTCCATAAACTACAACACACCTTTGAGGAATAAGTTGATATGCTAGGCATCAATACTAAAATTAAGATAGATGTTTAGATGAGTTCTTCCTGTGTTTCCCTTAATGTCCTTCATCTCCTAGTGTCAAATACAAACCCTTTCTCAGTCTTCCAAGAATTTGGAACTGTATCTCAGTATTCCCATAAGTTTTGTTTATTTGTTTATTTATTTATTTATTTTTGTACTGGGGGTGGGGCAGTGCCTCGTTACCTGACAATTATGTGTACTGACTCCTACATGGAAACTTTCATTATGGAAATAAACAAGGTCAAGGTTGGTTTTGAAAATAATTTTTGTATGCATGTGCAGAAATATTTTTAAACACTGGTGCAAATATAGATACTGACAGTTTGAGTCTAGTCCTTCCCCATACTGGACAAAAAAAGTCATGATTGTAAAAGTCATCTAGCATTTTGAAGGTTTTCATATAGTTTTTGCCAGAGATTTTGTACTGCAAAACTTACTGGAATTGAGTGCCCAGGCTTCCTCCTTCTGTCCTTCTTGCTTTCAAAGAGATACTTATACTTTGCTGATAGGCTTGATGTGCTTGGAGACATGATAGTTATGAAATATTGTATGCAGTTATCACTTTCACATAAAGAGAGAACTTGAATTATCTTCGTGACAACAGATGAATCTGAAGATACTGAAAAAGAAATGGAATATACATTCAGCAAAATATTCCTACAACCAAATCACCCCATACACCTGCTGAATTAAACTAGAAGTGAGTCCCACCAGTTAACTTTGATTGAGGTTATTTTAGCTTAGGTGTTTCTGCTTTTTGGTGTGTATGATTGAGCTCAGTCACATGACTGAAATATTCCTCAGAAAATTACATCATCTAGGTTTAAGAAAACATGCATTTTAGTACTCAAAAATGAGATTATCTTTCTGAAAACAATAAATACAATAGAATAGGATATATATACCAATGACATGGTGTAGAAAGATGGAGAGCACAGTAATCTGTAATCAGAGGAGCATAAGGACCCCAAGGTTCAATGTCAAATCTAATGTAAATATGTAACAACACATATCTTGAGTAAAACCTATCCGAATTACTTAATCCACTGTACTGGAAGTATGTATTCTGTCCCTCCTTTCACCAAGCAGTTTAATGAGTCCAAAGAGCCATTAAGTCTATCTTAACTGTTCCTCTTTGCACTTACAGACAGTATTTAAACAAATGAGCATGGCCAAGTGTCAATAAAGGTTTGCTCATGGACACTGAAATCTGAATTTCATGTGTTATAATATATTAATATTTTTGAAGTTTTTCAATCATTTAAAAACATAAACACCATTCTCACCTTGCAAGTCACACAAAAACTGGCAGCAGACTGGATCTGGACAGCAGGACATAGTTTTCCAACTCTTAATATAATGCATTACAGAACCAGCCCACACTTGGGTGATTAAATACACACCCATATACACAGGAACAAGTTCAACAGTATTTTAAATTAAGTTTTAAACAAAATAGCCCAGAAAAAGCTATGGTTGTATCCAGTTTTGACACCCATTTACTAAAAGAATTTTTTTTGTTTTAATTAACTTCTGTTTTTTGTGAAAGGGCTAGCTTTGGAAAGTATTGATTGAAAAGAAGACATCACGTTGCACACATTAGTGGAAAAAGGAGAGGAAGAGAAGGCAAAAGAGGAGGAAGAGAAAACTCTTGAAACTGAATAATATTTAAAACATGGCTATATACATATGGTGGAAACTCAGTATTAAAATCTATGCATTAGGAAGGGACAGGATGAATCTCCCCTTTTGCAAAATGCTTTGGACCAGAAGTGTTTGACATTTTGAAAAATAAGGGAGTATATACTGGGGATGGGACCCATGTTTAAACACGGAATTTATTCACATTTCCTGTGTAACTTACACACAGAGCCTAAATGTAATTTAATACGGTATACTTCATGCACCTGTGCTTTGACTATAACCTATCAGATGAGGCCAGGTGGGGGATTCTCCTCTAGGGGAGTGATGTGATCATACAAAATAGCTTCAGATTTTGGATTATTTTAGATTTCAAATTTTCAAAATAGGGATGTTCAATCTCTGTACGCAAATGCATAAGATCATACCTTCTTGTTTCTAACAATATTGTTCACAGAATTTAACTTCTTCCTTTGGGTAGGTGGGTCAGTTGGGCACAAGCCCACATCCTATTATAATACACTGGGCTTACACTAAGAAAACTGCTCTCAGAACACTCCCATCCAGTCCCACACCTTGTTATAGATAGCCTTAAATTATTTAGTAATTGTATTTTTCTAACTCTTTTCTACCATGTAGGTAAAAGTTCTTTGGAAATTTGCTTTCTTCTAATCCTTAATCTCCAATAGTAGTTATCATATACTAGAGCTCAAAAAATTACAGTGATTAAAGTTTGTTTAATGAATAGTAGAAAGAGAAAGCTCATTGTCATTTGCAAAAGCTCATTTGCAATTCTATTTTATGGCAAAAATTAGATCTGAGAGAACCACTACTGATTATCAGAAATTTCCCTTGCACACATGCAAGTAAGCACAGGCAAAGGAGTAGAAACAGTACTAGTGTTTCCCTCCCTCATTGACACTCTGACATCTAAACTATCCACATAAACTGACAATGAGCTGCACCTTGTTTGGGGAGTTGGAATCTGAAACAAACATTTTATAACTACCATAAATCAGATAACTTGATGAAAGTATTAGAAGAGATAACATTCAGACAACTTATGCTGCAAAGGGTTAATATTAACTACTAGTTATTCTACTGATCAACAAAAATAAATCAAACTGAACATTTTAATGCCCCCACTTCATGGTTCCAAGGCACAAAACCCATCCAACATCAAATATTTGCAAAGTCCCTTGCCCTTTGTTCCTTCTACAACCTACAGGGTGTTCTGGGATGAACTTGGCCTTTGGTCTTTATGACCACTTGTTATGGATACTGCTAGGAACTTGATCTTTTTAAATTTATAGAGTGGACTCTTTATTCTGAGATGCTAATAGGGGAAATCAGAAAGAAGAAATAGACAAGATAGGAGCCAAGAAAAGATTCCACTGCTTTTATCAATGGAGGTCTGTTATTTCATGATACAAATAGAATTTCAGCAGAGGCTAAAGAACATTCTGCAATGTTTGACTTCTTTGTACAGTTATTTGTCCAAATCAGGCTTTGATCTAAAGGGGCACAATAATGAAATCAACTACCTGAGGTGAAAAATTACAGATCTGGGGGCTGGGAGTGTAGCTCAGTGGTAGAACACTTGCCTCACCTATACAGGGCCCTGGGTTCCACTGAAAGAAAAAAATTATAAATTTTGATCAAATGAGAAGTTAAAAAAGCAACCGTGGGTGTATTTTGTAGGGTAATCTACCAGGACTGAACCTGGTGCCCTTTCACCTCCCCTAGCCTCAGCTGCACCAGCCTCTCTGGAAAGAACATTCCCAAAAGGGAAAGTCAAGACCAAAAGGCCTTCAGGTTAAGAAACCTGTCCCAAAGGCTAAATGCCATAGAAAAAGCACAGCTGTGTCCCCCTCTTCCCATCACTGGTAAGAATAGAAGCGGGAACTAGAATTGGGGAAACTACAGTCACTTCCATAAGGACACACAGTAGAAAACAAGAGATAGAAAAGGAGAATATGAGCTGCAGGGAGCCTGCCAACAGCTGGAGAGGTTATGAGACTTATCAAAGCCACAGTACTAAAGAACTCAGTGCTCCTTTCTTGGTACTTATAACGAGGTAACCAAAGAAAGGCTGGCAGGAACATGGTGGGCATGCCAATTGCTAAAGCTTAGAACAACATCAGACTCTACCTCATGTTTCAAGATCCACCTTTACAAGATGACTTACTAAATGGAATTTTTGCTGCATGTAGGTGCATTAATGAAAAGCTTAATATTCATTAGAAAGTACAAAGAGAGTGTTTTATCTTAAATTCAAGTCACAATAACATTTTTTACTAGTTTCAGTCCTGACTCTGGCATGCTCATCATTCCACCTGAATAATGAATCTGCAAACTTGAAGTTTTAAAAGGGATATCCAAGGTCACAGCCTGAAAAGGGGATCCAGCAAAATGGTCAAGCTGCAATATGACCAGAGTTTACCAATCACCATCTTCCTACCCTTCTTTCCAAAACACAAGTAGAATTCTGGCTGCTGTTCAGTGAAAGAAATGTCTTTCCCTCAGCAGAAAAGTGACTCAGTACTTCCACAATGGGCAAAACATCCACAGACTTTGATTTTCTGAATGCATCCTCTCAGATCTCTCAGGTGTAAACTGAGCCCCTGAGGCTGAGAAAAGTTAAGTCATCTTCAAGGTCTCCTATCTGTGACAGACAAGAGACTTTGTTATTTGGATTCTCCCAGTAAAGTTTTATCCATGAGATACATTTTCCAGAGGAAACATCCATCTATCTCCCATATCTCCTGCTTGGGAAATGATCAGTTGGGTAAGGCCCATTAATCTAGCTAAGGTGTACCTACAGATAAAGGAAATAAACCATAATTGGACTCTAAGGGGGAGGAGATATAAAGTGAAAACTCTTGTAATTATTCCATCCTCACTAGGTAATTCAGCCATTGACACCCATACTCAAACACCCTCCATCATTCAACACTATCTAGTGAACACTGAATATGCTTAAGACTCTTGGGCTCCCTTTTCTTTAAAATGGAAAGTTTACACTAAAAGCAAACCTGATGGTATCCATGGATCAGAAGTTGGTTTGGTCAAGGTGTTCACTTGCTCCCAATTGAAGTCATCACCATCAGCTTGACTATATCCACATGTGCCATATGCCTCATCAAAGAGGCAACCAGCTAAAATGTGAAAGAATGAAAAGTAATGTTAATGACAACCAGACCTCTGAAATGAGCTGTGATGGTTACACCTACTTAATGACAAACTAAATCTGATTTGGCCTTTTTCTCAGGATTCTGTGGCTCTCACCATTATTGTATTCTTGCCAGGTACTGCTGAGTATTAACCATGATTTGCCTATACCAATAAATTATGGTACTCTCCAAAAGGAATCTAACATCAAGAGAAGATAACTGAAAGCAAGATCTAACCAAATTTATAATTCAAATTTTCCAGATGTATAGGAATTTCAAACAAACATTGTGTACTCAAAACCTTAATAGAATTACCTTGAGCAATAAAAGTATCATATATCCAAATTGAAACAAATAATTTGTCAAGAAAGAATCCACTGATGACAAACATGTACTTTACATATAAAATGTGAGGTGAAGACTGGTTGGCCATTAATTCTCCACTAGACATAAATGACAAAGTCTTCATGGGGCACTATAACTCATGAGAAGAGAAACAGTTGCAAACTAAACCTTTGCTTTTTTCATTCTTTTCTTTTTTTGAGGGGGATATACCAGGTAGTGAATCCAGGAGCAGTTAACCACTGAGTCACATCCTTAGCCCTTTTTAGATTTTATTTTGAGACAGGGTCTTGCTAAGTTGCTTAAGGTCTCGCTAAATTCATGAGGCTGGCTTTGAACTTGCAATCCTCCTGCCTCAGCCTCCTGAACTGCTGGGATTGTAGGCATGCAACACCATGCCTGACCACAAATTGAACCTTTAGGCTCAAATATTATGATTTATAGAAATCAAATGTAGTGAATTGAGCTCAACTCCTGGCTGCCTATACTATAGGCTAAACTTTCCAGTCTTCCTTGAATCAAAAAGTGTTCCCATGGTTAACTTCTGGCCAAAGAATCAAGAAGTTTTCCCATAATTAAATTCTGGCCAATGAAAATGAGGCATTCTGTGACTCCTTCCGGATTCCACCTCACACACAAGTTCACCTTGCCCCATCCTCTGCTCCCTACCCTGTCCTTCATCACATACTCCTCCAGGCCAGCTAAAATAAGGACATGATGGTGGGACTTAAGCTGGCATTTTGAGTCCTCAGTTGCCACACTGGGATAACTTTTGATTTGGTCCCCGAAAGGATCATGTGTTAAAGGCTTGGTCCCCAGATAATAATACAATTGAGAATTAGTGCAATTCTTAGGAGATGGGGCCTAGTGGGAGGAAGTCAGGTCATGGGTGGAAGGTGTGGCCTTGAAGGGGATATTGGGCCCTCCCAATCCTTCCTCTTTCTTTGCTCCCTAGTGATCGTGAGGTGAACAGAACTCTTGTGCATGTTACCACTGTGATGTACTGTGCCACCACCAGCCCAAAGCAACAGGACCAAGAGATGATGGACTAACCCTCCGAAATTATAAGCCAAAATAAATCTTTCCTCCTAAAAAGTTGTTTGTCTCCATTATTCTGTCATGGTGATGAAAAGCTAACTAACCAGATAGCAGACAGAGGAAGAGAGAAGGAACCTTTAGACTACTTACTTCTATGCTCTTTTCACTTGAATGAAAAAGACATTCTGCCTGCCTATGCCATTCTCATTTTGTATTCCCCATCATCCTGTGCTGCATCTAATCCTGATTAGGATTAGATTATAAAACAAAAGGTTTTATACCAAAAATTTCCATCAAGACATTACAATATGTCTTCCTATTGGATTTTCTAGTTCTCAAAAAAAGAAAAAAAGGAAACAAACAAACAAACAAAACTTTAAATATTTGCTTTTCATATCTGTAGGTGTACAAAATTAAACAGGATGGCAACACACGGTAACTCTACCAGCACAGTTCACAAATCGATTTTTTGGGCAGCTCTCCAACATGGCAGAGAAGCAAGAATGGAGTGTGGTCTCCTTTCCCTTGCTTTTCTCACCTATGTTTTCTCATCACTCAAAAATGAGGGCTCAACTTTTAAAACCAATTACATTGGATCAACTCTTGAAACCAATTATATTTCTCACCATATAGTCCTTCTCTTCTCCCTTAAATCCCACAACACTCTGGAGGTTCACAGAATCCATCTGGAATCTGTATGTGAAGATGGATAGTGAGATCAAAGAAAACCTATTCCTGTGTTAAGAAACCTGAATTTTTATTCTTGTTTCTCTGCAGATCATTCAGATGGCCTTGTTGTGACATTCATGTACAACTTTTAGAGCAATTTTTTTTTTGCTGTGAATAAACAGAAATAGATGAGATTTTTATAGATTCCTCTATCTCAAGGACTCTTTGGCCCTACGATAACACCTCTTAAAGTGTTCAAAGGGCTCCAGATCAATATTTTCAATAACAACCAAACTTATTTCATTTCAGAACATCCATGTCCAGGAAAAGCTACTATTTTTATACCACTGTATCCGCACAAGACACTTTCTTTACTCTACTACTAAACTTGAAATTTATTTTTATCATGAAGAACAAAACTTGGAGAGAGGAGAATCAAGGGGCGTGAAGACTTTGAAAACAATTTACTAGATACTGAATATTTAGGAACAAATGTCAAAATCTTAAACCAAGAAGCAAAACAACAGCTTGATAGAGAAGTGCTATTCCCTTTTAGAGTGTGCAAATCTTGCAAAATAAAAATTGTTAAATACAATTTGATTCACTCTCCAGTACAGTTAAATAGATAAGATGGATGACAAGTTGTCTCAATCTTTTCCTTTGGAAAAATGATGTTTGATGAGTAGTGCTCACTGTTGAATCTCCAGGCAGCACCTGTGTTTGAACACCTTATCTATATCAAGAGCTTCTGATCAACAATTATTCGACATCCATCTCCATCAGACCAAGGTGACACCGCGATTATGATGGAGAAGGCCAGAAACTTAAATCCCTTGGTATTTGCTGTAATGTGAAGTGCAATCAATATTTCAGGGAGAGAAGATTGTCTCAACAAATTTGTTGTATTTCGGACTCTGATGTAAGCTTTCTAGGTGACTGCCTCCTCATTAGAGGGGGAAAAAATGGAAAAAAATGTTTCTGACTCCATATTCCTCACCTTTAGGGAAGGGATTTACTATGAGGCCTGGGTACAGAATTTTCACAATTCAGGTTCCACATTTTCTAAATAATACAATAGCCAGAGATAAATGACCTTTAATCAGTCATTCTAAATTGAGTGAAGAGTGATACAGAACAGGCAAATTTTACATACTCCAAGAATAAGGCTGTGGGCTTTAGGTACTAATACAGGTATTTGCTGAGTGCCACCTGCACCAAGCACATTCAGGTTTCCAATGCTGGGAGTTTAGGGTGATGTAGAGAATTCTCTGCTGCCTCATTATAAAATTTCTTTATAACTTGGTGTGTGGTGGGGATAGGAATCTTAAAAGGACAGAAAGACATCCTCATAAGTTACATGGAAATAACAAGCCATTAAATACTAAGCAACAATCTAGGTACCAAATTCATAAACAAATAAATTTCTAATTCTCAACAGAGAAGATCTGAATATGGTTAAGGCTCATTTTCAGCATCATGCATCCTCTGGTGACATCTTCTCAAAAACCAGGGAGTATAGAGCCTTTGAAATTATAAGTTTTGCATTAATATTGAGAGTCCACTTTTATTCACAAAATAATTCCATTACTTAAGCACCAAATATTTGTAATAATTTGACATTTCACATGTACACAACCCAAGATTAATGATATACTGAGGCTCTAGGCTTAACAGAATTAAGGTCAGTTTTAATTTTTCATTAATATTTGAAACTTTAAAAGAATTTCATATAAGCATTGAAGTCCAGGTAGAGAATATTTTTCATTTGTGGAATACATCTGAAACAACTTTGACAACACAGAAATGTTCAAAAGATTGATCTCAACTCATTATTTCATCACTAGGATGACAAATGAGAATAGGATTTAAGTTTAGCTTATTTTTAGATAATGGTTCTATATGATTCAATATTTTGTTAATTTTCAAATTAAACTTTTAAAAAGCAACACTAATGATGATAATAACTGAACAATTAAGCTCAAATGTGTGTTTGAAATGACCGAAACAGAACAAAAATTTAAAAACTCTACTGCTTCTAGAATGGACAATGAAGTAAATCTAAGACTCCCCAAACCATTTTTAATTGTCCTACTTAAATGAATGTTGTAATTTCTTTCTGATGTAAAGTCTACCTTGCCTATATTGTTGTGTACTATTTATTTTTCCTTTAGCCTTACTGTAAAGTATTGCTATTTTTAAGTACAACAGCTCTTCCTGTTGCAGAAAATTAAAAGGACAGGGAAAGAGATAATATTCAACTTGATTAGCCTGGAGCATGATTACATAATATATCCTGAGATCATCATCTACTCCCCACCCAAAGGGGGATCTGTGTGTGCTATATTAGGAACACGCAGCATCTAGGCAAAGTTGTAAGTTTAAAAAAAAAAAAAAGAATGTGCAACCATTAAATGAGAAACATTTCTTTCTCCATTACTCTGATATACAAGAAAGATGGAGGTATTTCATTCAGAATTTGGAAGAAAAATAAGTTTTAAAAATATTGATAGCAGGGGTGGAGTGATGGCTCAGGGGTTATGGCACTTGACTGGCATGCGTGAGTATGCGAGTTTCAACCCCAGCACAAGGAACTTTTGGAGGAACGAAAGTCATATGAAAACTAAATAAAAATTGCTACTCTAAAAAAATATTGATAGCTAGAGCTAGGAATAGAGCTCAGTTGCAGAGAGCTTGTCTAGCATGTGTGAGGCTCTGGTATCAATCCCCAGCACTATGGGGGAAAAAAGAAAAGTAAGATTAATAGCTACATTCCTGACACTACATTTGGGTTTTTACATATGCAAATAAATTTATATTCAGATAGTGTTCACAAATAGCCTAGAACATAAGTCAACTGATGTTGTTCCTATCAATTAAAATAGAGTAATAATGCTATTCTGGATTTTAGATAATTAGGAAGAAATCAATGTTTAGCATGCAACAGAGCCTGGGTTCAGTCCCTAGCACCCCCACCCCCCAAAATTGAACACAGTGAATCAAGAATATGAATCAAAAGTCATATTCTTAAATATCAAAATATATGAATGTTATTTAACATCTTGCATTATGGTACAAAATAAAACTTGAAGAACTTAGGAAAACTTTCAAAGAACAGGCTTGATACTGGAGACAAGAACATTTGGGTTCTAATCCCAGACTTGTTATTCACATTTATTGATTCTTTGACCTTGAGCACATTTTCTTTTACTGTGATGCCCTCAATTTCAGTATCTCTAACATAGAAATGATTATAATACCGGAGTGTTATTTGGGGGATTCCATGAGAGAACATTTATAAAATATCTGGCCTAGTGCCTCACACTCAGTAGATAATCCTAAGTAATAGATGTTTTTCAACTATTCAAAATAATTCTTTGGGTTTAAATTTCTTCCTTTAGGACTTGCTGCAAAATTGCCAACATTTAACACAGCACAAAGAAAAACCTATCTATCCATCCTCCAGTTACTCTGGAAATAGAAGTCAAGCACATACTTACTCTCCCACATACAAACTGGGGAGGGAGCAATGATAATTTGGCTTTTTATTTGGTTTCTACATATGCAAAACAGATTTCCAACATAAATTCAAAGTCAATGTGCTGTTTTTCAGCCACACACACACAAAAAAATCAGTTACTTGGCTGTCTGTCAATATACAGCTGTGAAACTTAACCAAAAAATATGAGAATATATAACTGAATGAAAAATTATCTGAACATATATTTAAAATCAATAATGAGGGCTGGAGATGTCGCCCAGTGGTAGAACATTTGTTTAGTGTGCTTGACACCCTGGGTTTAATTTGTATCATTGAAAAAAAAAGAAGAGAAAAAGAAAAAAAGAAAAAAATCATTAATGATTAATACTAAAGATGGCATATTGTCCTTACAAACCAAAATAGTTTAGCAAAGAATAAAAGTGATCTTTCAAGGTGACAAGTATCCATTTGATTAAAAAATAAACCAAAAATATAATCTTAATGCATGTGTACACAAAACACTGCCTTCTCTCTGCAGTACCATGGCATATGACAGAATTAGAGATCAACAAGAAAAAACAGCTGGTTTTAAAGAGACACTGTTATGGTCTCTTATAATCAACAGATCCTTCAACCACCTCCCTGACCATTCTTCCAGTTTCTACTTACATGCTGTCAATGACAGGTATGCCACTAATTTTCAAATTCCCCATTCCTTGCTTCCACAGCCCTGAGAATATTACCAGCATCCTATGCCAGAGACCTGAGTATGCAGTGGGGAGAGGGTCCCAATTAATCATATCCCAACCACTCACCACAAACACCAAGCAAAAAAGATAATGGTAAAAGCAGGAAAAGTACTTTAATTTATATGGCCACATTGGGAAGGCAAAGCAAATTCCAGATCCAGATGCTAAGAGGAAATTTTAGGTTTAAATAGAGGAAGAATTGGGAAGGGGGATATTGCCAGGCAAGGGAAGATTTCTGTATAATTAACTGTGAAGTGGTGTTCTGGTTGATTACTTCATTTCTGACTCTGCAAGTGATTCCCTCCAAAGAATTCCTTATCACTTTAGGGGCCAATTTCCACTTCTGCTCAGTATGTTGGTGTTTCAGACCTGTGATCCTAGAAGGGGGTGATGCCTGGAGAGTTCTGTACACCACTCTAGGGATCTGAAACAGGATGCTGCAAAACTTGCTTCAGTCTTCAAGGGAAAAGAGATAGTTCAGCTTAATTTAGGAACAATAAATCTTGTATTCATAGTTTTTATTTAAATATTCTTGAAATGATTGACATGCCTATGTGCAGAGTTGAGCAGGGACCTGACCCAAATTTTAAGTTAATAAAGGAGACAGATAAAAAATGAAGGCAGAGATGCCAAGCTATATCCTACATTTGGATATCTGCAGGCTTAAGTGTCACTGCTTTTAGTAAAGGTAGCCTTAGTCCCTGTTATAATAGGAAGCTCTTCCCCCCAAAATAAAACTATGAAGAAACTCCAAACATCAATTTTAAAAAGTATGTCCTACCATGAATTATGTGTAAGCAATTGACTAAGAAGTCTAAGTTTTTTAATATGTCAAAGCCAATATCCTCTATTCTGCATTTACACACTTTTTCTTCAAATAATGTACAGCTTTGTGTGACCGTGACCTATTATTCCAACATAGAACATAATAGCTCTTTCACTTGCAGTAAGCAAACAAATATAAATTGCTTCAAATCTCATGAAACCTTAGGCCTAATGAATAAAAAATGGTATTGCATTCAAAGGAGATCATGGCCCCAGTGTACCCACAACAGCATGCCACAGAGGAATCCAATGCAGAGCCCCACTCTTCCAAAAGATACAGGGGTAAATCAGTTGATTCCCCCAAAATGAAGGGTGAAACATGAGACTCAGGTAAGGGCCCAAGTATATTTAGTTTGGTTAATAGGTTGATCATAAAAATAAAGATACATAATTCCTTTACTCAAACTTCTACTAAAAACCATCTAGGTTCCAGGACTGTACAAGTCACAGATTAATCATGTTTACATTTAAAGTACTGCAAAAGCTAAACAATTAAAAATCAAATGGCACTATCAACAACCTGTAGAATGAGAGCAAATGTTTGTGAATCACATCTGTGTAACTCCTAAAACTCCTTATGAAATAAACAAACAAGTTGGAAAAACAGTACTCAACGGAAGATACACAAAAAACAAATGAGAACAGGCAATGATGCTCTGCAGCATTAGTCATTAGGGAAATACACCTCAGATCTGCGAGTACTACTCCATACCCAAGAAGGTGGCTAGAATCAAAATGGACAATAGTAAGCATTGACAGGCAAGTGGAAATGTGGGAACCCTCATACACTGTTGACTTCTTTGAAAAGTCTGGCAATTCATCAGAAAAATAAACAGAATTTCCATATGGCTCAGGAATTCTATTCCTATGCATATGACTGAAAGCAATTAAAACATGTATCCACAAAATCCTTGCATACAAATGCTCATAGCAGCATTATTCATAAATAACCCAAAACAGGACATAATATAGAATTCCACCAACAGATGAACAGATAAATAAAATGTGGTATAACTTAATGGAATAATGTGAAGTCATAATAAGGAATGTGGTACAATCTGAAGCATGCTACGATGAGCACAAAAATTAAAAGCATTATGTTAAATGAAAGAAGCCAATCAGAAAAGACCATACACTATGATTCCACTTATGGGGAAAGTGCAGAATAAGCAAATCTACAGAGACAGAGTACATTAGTACTTGCCAAGTGCTCAGGTTAAGGAGTAGAAATGGGCAGCATGGCCACCCATCATTTTGATGTGTCTAATAACCACAATGAACTGCCTCACTATTGAAGATCCTGGATCACTTCATGTTCAGGTAGAAGCTGAACATTTTAGTTCAACACTTACTCTTCAATATAGAAGATCATAGTACTATAACAACAGTTTAAAATTTTAAAAAGAACCAGAGTCCCATTGCCCTTTAAAGAGTATTTTGGAGTTTTTTTTGTTTTTTTTTTATTTTTTTAATTTTTTTATTTTTGAGCAACCTTACAAGATTGTAACAAAATAATATAAAATATGTATAAAATGTGTATATATTCTGGATATTGCAATTATCCCCAGGAGTGCCCCCCCCAATTACCCTCCCTTATCCCTCCCTTCCCCTTCCCATTATAACTCTAAAAAGACTATTAGATTGTAAAGCATTACATGTTATCTGTATTTAACTCATGTTTCTAGACCAACTTTCTCATTGTCCAGGGACTAGTCCCCACCTCCACATATGAGTGGAGACAATCAACCCTTAGATCTCTGGGTTAAGCTGATTTTACTCAACATGATCTCTTCCATAACCATCCATTTACCCTCGAAGGCTGCAATGACATTGTTTCTAATTGCTGTGTAATATTCCATGGTATAAATGTACCACAGTTTTTGGATCCATTCTTCCTGTGAGGGACACCGGGGTTGTTTCCATAGCCTAGCAATAGTAA
>PVKS010022476.1:0-33681 GCA_004027875.1 Aplodontia rufa | reverse complement strand
ACCTTTTTGACTAAATGTAGTTTCCATACAAGACTGAATTGGAAGGGATGGGGATGTGGCTCAGAAATTAAGCACCCCTGGGTTCAACCCCTGGTACCAAGAAAAAAAAAAAAGACAATAAGACTGAATTGGACTGCTAGCCAAACAGACCAATTGCCTTTGTGATTCTCAAAATTTAGCATTTTCCCTTCTCCAATGAAGACAGTATATCACTAATGGCTACTGTGGCAACCGTTTTGATGATACATCAGTTTAATTGCTTTGACTATCTTCATTTCACAAATCCCTTTTGGACTATGTAACGAATGACTGAACTACTGACTAAAACTAAAAAACAACTTTTAGAGGTTATGGGCTTTAGAGTTTCTCCTGTGTTTGAAAATATAAGTTTAGCTCTATGGTATTGGAGGAATATATTCAGAATGTCAATACAGAAGATTATTTACAACTCAACTAATTGTAAAACATATAATGATAATGTGTTCTAGTCTAATTTTCCAGTGTACTGGTGTGTATCATTTATAAGTCCTACTCAATATGAGGCCTCTTTAGTTCAATATGAAAATATTTTCTCATTAAAGACTAGAGATGGTTTCTGAAGCAGTTAGGCAATGATATTATTAGTCCCTTGTCAAGATGATTTGTTTTTATTTTTATGCATATATTCCTGCATGCTGGTGAGATTTAAAAAGAAAGCAATAAAATGCTAATGAAATAGACTCAGTTCTACTCAATGATTATAGTACTCAATAATTAGTTTCAGATTTATCTCCAGCCTCTCAAACATCAAGCCACCCCCTATCATTTTCAGTATGTGATCTTCAATACTTTAAGCCTGGAAGCTTTTTCATCTTCAAACTCTTGGTAGACAGATTTTGACAGGAAAAGAATTGGATTATTGGGTCCCTGCTTATAGAAGTATAAATGCCAAAAAGTGAAGAAAATTAGTCTTAGAAAAGTGGAGGTGAGCATTGAAATTTTATGTGTGCATTGAGGTTTTTCTGTCTTTTACATCTATTTCAATAAATCCTTTCAGTTCTATGTTCAAAATATATCCAAGATTTGACCACTTCTGACCATATTTACCACTATTGTCCAAAGCAACTTAATTTTGCACCTCAGCCATTGCCTACAAACTTGTCTTTTTGTATCTGTTTTTGGTTACTATAATGACATTCTGTACTTTGCATTTAGAAAAAAAAAACTTAAAAATGGAGGTAAGATCAGAATTCTCCAAAAAATTTTCATCAAAAATAAAATCTGAATTCTCTGCCATAGCGTACAAGGCACCACATAGCTCCCTGCGTCAGAGGGTCCCATGTGTTATGTCTTAGTCCAGCTTGTACTACTATAATGGAATACTGGGTAATTTTGCAGTGAATAGAAATTTATTGGCTTACAATTCTGAAGCCTGGGAAGTCCAATATCAAAGTGCCAGCATCTAACAAGAGCTTTCTGGTGTATCATTATATGGCTGAAGGAGAGGGGGCAAGAGAGAGCAAAAGAAGGTTGAACTTGTCCTTTTAAAATGGCATCAATCCCAACCATGAAGAGGATACACTCACGGTTTAATAAACTCTTGGAAGTCCATCTCTAAAATTATCACAAAGGCAATTAAATTTCAACGTGAGTTTTGAAATGAACATATGTTAAGATAGGGGATAAACATTCAAATCATAGTAATGACAAAACTACAAAATGTAAATTAATTAAAGGACATGCAGGTGCCTTTGTTACTCAAGCAGCCATTTCTTAGTATCGGCACAGGGTAGTACCACTTTAAACAACACTGAATAACGTTGTTCAGGCTCCAGGGAAATGTCTTTCCATATTTTTTACTTCCTTCTTCAAAATAAAAAGCAGTAGCATTTAGGTGTCATGGTACATGCCTATAATCCCAGCAATTCATGAGGCTGAAGCAGGATGATCACAAGTTCAAATCTATCTTGGAAACTTAGGGAAACCCTGTCTCAAGTTAAAAAAAAAAAAAGGAATACAGTTCATTGGAAGAGTGCCTTGGGGTTCAATCCCTAGTGGCAAGGAAAAAAAGGAAAGAAGGAATTTATTTATTTTTGGAGTACTAGGGATTGAAAACCCCAGTACTACCACTGAGTACTACCACTCATTCTACCACTGAGCTTCATCCCCAGTCCTTTTTAGATTTTTTATTTTTTATTTTGAGACAGGGTCTCACTAATTTGCCATCCTTCTACCTCAGCCTCTCAAGTCCCTAGGATTGTAGACATGCAACATAGTGCCCGGTAGAGAAAGAAATTCAAAAATACAAAAATAGAGCCCAGAAAAGGAAAAAGACTACAAAGAAAAATGAAATGGTAATATATAAAAAAAAAAGCATATTGCTTAATTTTTTTCTTTGTGGTACTAGGTATTGAATCCAGGGGTGCTGTCTACCCCAGACTGCTTAATTTTTAAAACTAGAAACAATGAGAATTAAGTATGACCTAAATAAAATTCATGAAAACACATTCAAGTTCTTTATTTATGATGATTTAATTATTGACAAAAATTACAAAAAACAACTGGACATCGTGTCATATTTCATTAACCATAGCCACTGGGGAGGCTGAGACAGGAGGATTCCATGTTCAAGGGCAGTCTCAGCACTTAGGGAGGCCCTAAGCACCTTAGTGAGCCCCCGTCTCAAAATAAAAAATAAAAAGGGCTGAAACTGTAGGTCATGCAAAGTTCAATCCCCTGTACCCAGCCTGCCACCCTACAAAAACAACCCAGCAGGAAATTATTCTCATCAAATTCACAATTTATGCATGTCATGGAATCTGTGTAACTTCATATTCTTTGATACATAGATGTTGGGTTATTAATCAAGACAGTGATGACACATAAGGGCTCTCTTTTGTAGTCTTGCTGTGGGTTCATACACATTTATAAACACAAGTTAAATGTATTTTTCTTCACAGAACTTTTATTATGGAATGACATACTATGTATGGAATGACATACTATTTGTTTATTTGCCAAAGATATATTTCCTGATGAACTTTAAGTTTAATGATAACAAGATCATTACTTTCTTTATTACTATTTATTCCCAAGTCTACAACAATGCTAACTCAAAGTATGGGATCAACCACCACATGACGCAGTTGTCCCATTCATAAGGATCTTCCCAAAGGACCTAAAATCAGCCTACTACAGCAACACAGCCACATCAATGTTTATAGCAACACAATTCACAATCGCTAAATTATGAAATCAGCCCTGAAGTCCGTCTCTAGATGAATGGGTTAAGAAATTGTGGTACATGTATTCAATGGAGTTCTACTCAGCTATAAGAAAGAATGAAATTATGGTATTTGCCATCAAATGGATGGAAATGGAAAATATCATGCTAAGCAAAATTAGCCAGACTCAGAAACTCGAAAGTGGTATGTTTTCTCTCATTTGCAGAAGCTAGAGTAAAATAAAGGAATAGGGGAGGGAAAGATAGTGAGGCAGAGAAAGCTAGGCAGTCAGTGTAGACAGAATGATGCTGGTCGATAAGAAGAAAACTAACTGATGGTCATTTTTTCTGAGAGAGCAAAGAGCATTCCACTGCCCTAAGTAAGCAGAGGTGCATATCAGCTTCATATCCCCCTTCCATAATAATGGGGATCCAGACAGTGACTCCCCTCTGCTAATAAAGATGCTTGTCACCCAAGATCAAAGACTAGGTCAGACCAGAATTATGCACTCAAGCTCCTAGGCATGGTGGAGGGAAGGCAATGATTAATCAAAGTGGGAGACTCTTGAGAGACTATAAGAAAAGTGAGCCGAACCTTCTTTTTGAGTTCTCAGCTCTAAGACTCCCTTCTCCTGGAAAGTCTTTTTCTGTCTATCCTTTCTTTTTTTTTTTTTTTAAAGAGAGAGGGACAGTGAGAGAGACAGAGAAAGAGAGAAACAACTTTGTTTAGTTTTTCACATGGCCTTCGTTGCTCTAACACTTAGTTGTGTACGTGGTGCTGGGGTTTGAACCCGGGTCCTCGTGCTTGCCAGGCAAGCGCCGAAACCGCTGAGCCACTGCTCCAGCCCCTTTCTATCCTTTCTTAAACAAATTGTTTGCTCTGCTTGCCTTGGTGTCCATCAGTTTCATTCTTCGACTCTGAGAGGACACGAACCCAACATCTACCAAACCGGCATCAGTAGGATTAGATAAAGAACCATTCAAATAACAAGTCAACAGATGAACTAAAGATAGTCTAGTAGAAGAGAGAGAAATTGAGTGGGGAGGATGAACAGGAGGGAGGGAAAGGAGAGTGCATTACCCCTATCAGCAGAAGAAAGGGATCATGGGATGGGAGGAAGATGGGGGGGCATGCTCAGGTGGAATACTGGCCAAATTACATTGTTAGATTGTGTACATGCATAAATATGTAACAGAAAATCCCATGATTATGTACAACTTTAATGCACCAATAAAAATTAAAATATAAAACAGCATGAGTTCAAGAAATTTTTGTTGAATATAGACTGCTAACATAGGAATGAGCTTAACCACTAGATATATTGCATTTCCTTGAGAGGGATTTGTAAACGTCTGGGAAAATATTGGGGGAAAGATAAACAAAATTCAAATCGCAATGTTTTCTGGTCTCATAGCAAACACTTTAATCTACTTTCTGATGTTAGTGTTAAGACTCTCACTAACTTTCTGTTTCATTTTATTATTAATTGAGAACTAACTAAACTCAAAGCATCCTATTGGCTGGTGTAGATTCAAGGAGAAATAAGACTATTTACACATTGTTATAGATTGTATTAGTGTCAAAATTTTGCTGTCTCTCCTTAAGGAATCTACCTAGACGAGAGAAATATTATTCCCACCCCATTGACCACAGGTTTGGCTATGTGGTCTGCTTTGGTCAATAATATATGAGTAACAATGACTGAACAGAATCTGAACAGAATCATTCAGAGTCTACCTTTAGAGTTTTCCCTTTGTCACACAATTGACATGTCCCAAATAAGAACTGATTTTGCAGTCTAGAATGAGAATGAACCATGCAGATTTAAAGGCAGTATGCAAAGAGCATGTATCATTTGCAAGAAATGAAATTTTATTACAAAGCTGGGGACAGGAGAGTTGATTGTGTTCATCTGCTATCAACTCTGCAGCTTAAAATTGGCCAAGGTGGGAGTGTTTATTTATTCCTAGACAGGTCATTGCTAAATGTTTGTTGTTACTCCAACATTTAAAGTCACTAATACCAGTAGTTGTTCATCAGCACACCACAACTTAGCCCAAGTTGAGTGAAATCCCATTCTCAGTTTTCTACCTGTGATAGAAATTAATAGTCCATAATAGTAAGAATTGTATTAAGGCAAGAACAGGATGTTACGGATATCAAGAACTGTGACAGGCCTAAGATTTTACTGTACTTGCAAGTTCACAAATTAGCCTGCTACAGTTTCACGGTCACTGGCAGAGGACGTGGGACTCCTGGATCAGAGACAAAGGACTTTATTAATTACAGGACAAAAAGCAAGCTTCATGTTTGTGTCTGTTGCCTGAGTTCTGTAAGTTACAAGGAAAGTGGAGTGGCCTAGGTAGATGCTGAACTTTGTGGAAGAAACCAAATCATTTTTAATGCACTACAGGCAAACACATCTTCTACTGTCTTGGAGGTAGACTCTATGTTTAACCCATTTGATGATAAACAGACTTGCCTTTTCCTCTAGCAGGAGGTACTAGCTCTATCTTTCCAGACTATTTGCTATACAAAAATATGTGAAAAAATTATCCAGAACAAACATCAACAGTGGCTCTGCTCATATGGGCAGAAATTCAAGAGAATTGGACAAAATTATCTCACCATTTCTGTAGAGCACAGACTGACCCTTGACAGGAAGTATTCCATGGTCCCTCATATCAGAATCACCCTTTGGGTCTCTTCTTCTTTTTGGTACTGATGATTGACCTCAGAGGTGTTTTACCATTGAGCAACATCTATAACCCTTTCTATTTTTTATTTTGAGATAGTCTCTCAAAGTTGATAAGGGCCTTGCTAAGTTTCTGAAGCTGGCCTTGCACTTGTGATCCTCCTGCCTCAGTCTTTGCAAGTTGATGGGATTACAGGTGTGCACCACTGTGCATAGCACTCTTTATATTTCTTATTTTGAGACAGTCTAGCTAAATTGCCCAGGCTGGCCTTGATTTTGTTATTCTCCTGCCTCAGGCTCCAAAGTAACTAGGATTACAGACATGTGCCACCACTCCAAGCACATTTATGAACTTAAAAAGCTGTCGGGACAACTGAAATTGTTTAAAATTTGTCTAAGGTATACCTTGCTTGGTGCTTTCTTCTTTCCTGTTGATTCAGACCTCTCACTTCCTTAGTAGCTAACTCTCCTTCAAGTGTTAATGGATAGATTTTCTTTTCCCAAGAATATTTTCCAGTTGCAGAAGACAACCAAATAAAAAAGCCCTTCAGAAGAAAGAATGCACATCTAATTATGGGGTGAAAAATCTGAGACTAGCTGTGAAGATATTTTGGGGTAGCAGAGAGGGCTTGCTTCTCTCAAATTACATATCAGATGTGTCTGCCTACTTAATTTTTTCCTGAGCTGCATAGTTTGGTGCAAAATCCTCCAAGTGTTAAATCAAGTTGAGAGTAATAGTGGAGATTTATTTTTCTCTTGGAAACTTTAAGGAGAATTATTTTGGCCCAGTTTTAAAATTCCCTGAGGATTCTCCACTTGTTCACAGACCTAAAATTACACCATTTAGTGTTGATCTTATCCAAATGTGAATAACAATAGACTTGAAGATGTAACTTGCAGAGGTTGTTGTTGTTGTGGTGGTGGGTTTTTTTTTTTTTTTCCTTACTTACTTGTCTGGTACTGGAGATTGAACCCACAGGCACATTACCACTGAGCTGCATATCCAGCCCTTTTAATTCCGAGAAAGGGTTGTGCTAAGTTGCTTAAGGCCTCTTTATATTGCTAAGGCTGGCCTCAAACTTGTGATGTTCCTGCCTCAGCCTCTCAAGTTGCTGGGATTACAGGCATGCACTATTGCCCCCTGCTTTGTGTTTTTTATTACTGGTGTTTTCCTGCTTGAGATTTGTCAAATGAAACAACTTAGGTTGATTTCAGGGAAAATTTGAACAATTCATTTTACTTGGTTAGTGGCTTTCTTGACTTGAACACTATTGTTCTAAAAGTGGAATGCTGTTTAATCTAATTCTTAAATGTTAATTTTTGGGGGCCATAGCCTTTAAAATAAAATCCTGTAACATAACATCTCTTTGAAAAACAGTCTTAGTTAAATGCTTTATAATAGCTCGTTTTCCCATTAATTCATCTCTGTTTCCTGAATCTACACAGGAAGATAAACAAACTTATCTGGATTTTCATAGATAGCATTTTATTTGTGCTATTGGCCATATAACCTTAATTTCTGCTGGACTTTGTTCCAAATAATTAAGCCTCTATAGATATTTATTTAATCTAAAATTTTCTCCTTTTGTTAGGGGGAAATTGTATTACAATTAATTTGAATGTACTATTAATTTTATTCCATTTAGTTTGAAAAAATTATCATTTAAAATTGCCATTGAATGCTTCCATCTCTGAGATGTCTAGGAATAAATTCTCAAAATTCTATTGATGATAAATAATTAGTAATACCATCAATGTGAGATTTCTGTATACTTTTTTATTTTTTAAAGAAGTGAGATCATATATATATATATATATATATATATATATATGCATTATATATACATATTCCTAAATACATAGTATGTAGCATATGGTAACAGATATATTTTTATAACTGCACAGAATTTATCTTGAAAATCACTTTCTTTTGTTAAAAAGAAAATCAAGTACCTTTAGTCACAGGGATGCTTCTTAAAGATGTGCAGGTCAGTGGGAGCTGCATCTAGCCAGTGGGGGCCTGCTTGCTTTAGTGCCCACAAATGAAAGCTACGTCTGCCTGGAAGGGTCAACTTTTATAACGGTTAAGACACTCTATTTTCATTTCTTTTTGCTGTTGTTATTCTGGGGATTGAACCCAAGGGTGCTTTACCACTGAGCCACATCCCCAGCCCTTTTTATTTTTTATTTTGAGATGGGGTCTCCCTAAGCTGCTTAGGGCCTTGCTAAGTTGTCAAGGTTAGTCTTGAACTTGTGAAACTCCTGCTCAGCCTCCCAAGTCTCTGGGATGTGGCTTACAGATGTGCATCACCTCACCAGCTCCATATCTTGATATGTTATAAACTGCCTCTTCCACTCATCTATTCTTTCTGTTCTCTTTCCCTTCTCCATTAACTATATAATATACTTTTAATACATATAATGAGAGTAAAATCTTTTCCTCTTTCTTGAAATATATTTTTGAATCCAGATTCCAGATAAAATGACAACTTGGTAAATTTACAACTTGTTTCACTTCATTCTGTTAGCTTCTTGGCATTCTTAAATACCCAAGGAAAGCAATACTATGCTTTTTTATACAATTACAAACAAGACCTATACTTAAAACTGTTTCATCCTTATAGATTGTTAACTTTTAGCACAAAAATATTTGTAAGCTGTAGGTTCCGTAGTTACTTCCATTGGTGCAGAATTAGAGTTTCAAATTCAGATGCAGAAGTTATTTAAATAACAAGCAAAAACAGTTAGGAGTCAAAACACCTCTGAAGGAATTTGAAGGGTACCTACAACATGCCTATCTGGTATGGTTCAGTGTTGGGAAATTCTCTGAAACCTTTAAAAAAAAAAAACTATGCCTGCAGCTTTCACAGATTGGTTATTCACTAATGAAGTCTAATAAAGTTTTCAATTAAATATTGAGGATAACCATCCTCATGCCCCATAGTCCAAATATCTCTAGGTTAAACATTCTAAGTTTCTTTATAAAATGTGGTTTAATCTCATTTATCAACTTGCTCATCCTTCTCTGCTTTATACCCTTTCTAAATGTATCATGTCCGTGAATGAATTCGACCTCTTCACATGTAATCTTACAAAGACAGGTTGAGCAGGACTGTATCGTAGGTGTTTTGAGTGCTTTCATTCTCAGATTTCGTAATTTTTTTTTTTTTTTTTACCAAAACTGGAGCTTGAGAATTACACTTACCAAAGATAGTAAATAAGCTTTCCCAGGGAACATATTCTACAAAAAGATAAAAAGAAACTAGATTAAGAGTTTCTGAAGGGATAAATATAAAATTTATCTTTAAGGGAAGTGAAATAAATTTGCAGCACAAATTATCTACTACATTTAAAAATAGGGCCTTATACAAAATGTGTCCAGTATATTTGTTGTTTTCAAATTCCTGTTGTACAGATACTGAAAATCTGTGTTTTCTCTGGGAGTCATGATTATGTTGAGTGATGTGAGTTTTGGAGCTAAGATCTTTTAATGTGTGTTCCTTTGAGGACCTAAGGGAAGAGATTTAATTGTTTTAGTTTCTATAGTCAGGCTAATATTATCTCCAGAATACCCATACTTGTTGAGTAGATTATTCTATTAATGTCTGCTCCACACTTTGAAGATAAAATGCAATAGACACACTGACTCTGGGGTAAAGGGCTAAGCAGAACTTTAATGACTGGTTTGTCAACATGTAGTCAAAAAAGGAGATGATGTCTTGTGAGCTTACAGTTCCTAAGTGGCTTAAAATAAACTTGGGAGAATAAAATTGGGTTTTCCAATTAAATTCTCCCTTTGTTGTTGTGGATCCCCTTGATGTCACTGATGTTTCATGGGTAGGAGTGTTCACAATAGAGTTTGAAATATAAAGGAAAGATTTCAGACTCAGGATTAAAAAAAAGAAGAATGTTATTGAACATTGTGTTCATTAGCATGATTTGATTGTTTTCAACAGAAATTATTCCTAGCCAATTTAAGGAAAGTCAACTTATTGAAAGATACAGAATTCATTAATTTAGGAGGACTGAGCTTAAGAAGGGTCATGAACTGTAGAAGCTTAGAAGCTGCACAACAATGAGCTCATGATTGGAATTTTTTGTCAAGACTCTACTAACCCAGTGGGATGTAATTCCATTCATTTTCAGAGTCTATGTTCCTCTGCTCCACATTCTGTTTGAGGATTGGAGATGTAATTTAGTGGTAGAGTGCTTGCTTAGCATGTGAGGCCCTGGGCTCAATCCCCCAGCACCACCAAAGAAAAGAAATGACAATGATTCTATTTGTTGATCTTCTTTATGGGAATGATAGGAACCTGATTAATATCCTCTAAATCAGTTGTTCTTAACCTCTTTGGTTTTAAGAAGTCTTAAAGATTATTGAGGACTCCAAAAAACTTTTGTTATTGTGGGTTATATATGCATATATTTACTGTCTTACAAACTGAAAGTGCAACATTTTAAAAACTTTTATTAATTTTTAAATATCAACAAAAACCTTATCACATATTAACCTAGATAATATTTGCTTTTGACAATACTATATTTTCCCAAACCAAAAAGAAAATGTACAAAAAAATGGAATTTCTTTACATTTTTGCACACATTTTTAATGTTTGGCTTGATAGTGAACAGCTGAATTCTTATATATACTTCTGCATTCACTCTTGTACAATATTATGTTTCAGTTGAAGTATATGAGGAAAATCTGGTACCATACAGATATATAGTTAAAAAAAAAACAGGCCTCAGTGGAGGCCTCTGAGACTAGAGGAAGGCCCAGGACCTGGATGGGAACCTATCTACAGTTCTCAATCCCCATCTTCACCTGATATCACTTCTGAGCACAAGATGAGATCAAGAAGGAACTTGAGATTCTTTTACTAACTGAGATTAAATTCTGAGTTTATCTCCTGTAAGATAGGAAATATCTATCTTACAGTTGAGTATGGTCACCTGGAAGGTTATCCAGTCATACAACGTAATCCCATTCTAGCATGCCCACTTCTCTGAGCCTTTTGATCCCTTCCTCTGCTGGTTTTCCAATGGAAGATATAGTATCTTTTGCTTCATTTGATGTGGGCCATCATTTTTTCTAAGCTTCCAGGAGCCAACCCAATAACATATCTTCAGGCAAGGTCTTAACTAAGATATTAAGTTCTGAGTTATGAGAGAATCGCCTATTAACAGACTCACTCTTATCTAGTTTTACATTTCATCTCTCTTGATTCTACACTCTCATCAGAGACTTGCTTTCTCAGTTCCTGCTGAGTAGACTTACTTGAGAACTTTGAACCCTCAAGGTGGTTCCTGTGTGGCTGAGACAATGCTCTGGACAAGGTGTAGCCATGAGCTGTTAACTGTCATCAATAAGAATTAAATAGTCATTGGTAACAGTACAAACAAATACTTGGAATAGCTCAACACTGAAGCAATCAAATATTGAAATTAAAAAGCTTTCTCTGATGTTCTGTGTGTTGCAATTTTTTGAAAGTTCATTGCATTTGAAAAATCTTTCTACCTCTCCATTAACTGTTGTATTCTACTGTATACCATTGTGATGAATACCTCTGCAAAACAGAGAATGAAATGTGTTATTTTATAAACATTCACGGCATTATTTTTTGCACATTGGCCATTTTCTTGAAAACATTATTATCAACCCATACAGACACTTCCACTCTGGAAGAACTCCAGAAGCCTCTGTATAAATAACATTTAGTAAAGAAGAAAAATGCGTTAATACTCCTTTTTTCTCTCATTGTCCCTAAACTATGTTTTTCATCTTTTTCAATCTCACTTTCTCTCTCTTTTTTCCTTTCTCATATTTTCTTCTTTTTCTTTTAATATTTCTGCCCTTATATCAAATTTGTCAGTCTTTCCTTGGTTCGTTTTTCAGTGCTATGTGGCCATTTTCCACTTTTTTTTCCTCCAGATTTTTTTCTTTTCTGGCACCATCTGTCTTTGCATCAGACAGGTATTATGTGAGTTTAAGAGCTCTAGTCAGCATGCTATGGAACAGATTCAATAGCAGAAGAATTTCCAGATTTTCAACTTCTAAATACTTTCTTAGAATATCTCTCCTGGAGAAAAATAATTCTTTTTTGGAGCATATGCTGGCTGTTACAATCATGAATTTTTAGTCCAAGTCTAAAGGAAGGGATAAGAAAAAACAAGAGAACTAACTTTTGCAGTTAGAAAAGTTTTCCCCCAAATTAAAGAAAATCAATGCCTTGTTTAGTGCAAAGTACTAGGTCTATTTTCTAGGGCTGTCATAATAAAGTGCCTTAGATCGGGTGGCATAAACAACAGAAATTTATTTTCTTATAATTCTGGAAGCTAGAAGCCCAAGATCAAGGTATCAGTATGGTTAGTTCCTTGTGGGAACTCTCCTGCTTTCAGCTTGCTGATAGTCATCTTTGCCCCTATATCTTCGCATGGTCATCCCTCTCAGCCAGTCTGCATCTTAATATCCTCTTACAAGGAAATTAGTCATATTGGATTAATGTCACTTTAATATAATTAGCTGATGTAATTCTAACTTAATTACCTGTCTATAAATATGGTAACACTCCAAGGTTAGGAACTTAACATACGAATTTTGAAGGGATGCTATTCAGTTCTTAGGTTCTTAACACCTTTGAAAGAAATCCTCAGATTCTGAAGAATGAGAAGGTCTATCTACGTGTTTCATGTTTCTATTTAATAGGCTAAAATGTTTTAAAATTCTGAACAGAGAACTTGGTTATCCAGGAAGATGAAGTAAACACAATTTTCTCTATTCTTCCCACTAAATGCAATGAAAATTCCTGGATATAATATTTTTAAAAAACACAACAAAAAAGAGCTTTGAAAAGTGTGAAGAAGAAGGTAGACCAATTAGGAACCTCTAAACCCAAGGAAGGATATGATGCTAAATTTTCTGAGTTTGCTTTTTTGGTCTAATATAGAGGTCCCCTCTTACATATGGGGGTTATATTAGAAGACCCCCCAGTGGATGCAGGAAACCATGAATGGTATCAAACCCTATATATGTTTTTCCTATAAAGTTTAATTTATAAGTTAGGCACAGTAAGAGATTCACAATAACTCAAAATAGAATAATTGTAATAATATACTATAATAAAATTATGTAAATGTGGTCTCATTCTTAAAATACCTTATTTTTCTTTCATCTTTTCAAAGGAAGCATTTTATGGCTTCTCTTTGGTGTATCTAATTGCCAGGGTCACTACTCTCATGCGTTGTAGCTATCATTAAGCAAAATAAGGGTTAAATGAACACGGTACTTTGATTACAAGACTGTCAGTCTGATAATTAAGATGACTACCAAGATAGTAGAAGTAGGGAACACATACAGTATGCACGTACTGGACAGAGGGATGATTCACAGTCAGGCAGTACTACACAGTATTTCATCAGGTTACTCAGAATAGCACGCAATTTAAAACTGATGAGCTAAGAGCAGTGGCACACAGCTGTAGTTTCAGCTATTCGGGACACTGAGGCAGAAGGATCACTTAAGTCCAGGGGTTTGGGCCCAGCTTGGGCACCCTGTCTCTTAAAAAGTTAAAATTAAGATAAAACTTAGAAATCATTGATTTCTGAAATTTTCTATTTAATATTTCAGATTGAAACTGACCACTGGTAGCCCAAACCACCAAAGCAAAACTTCAGAAAAGGAAGGATTACTGTATATCCCAGCCTGCATACCGGGATAAACAAATGCCAATGGTCTCATATAAAAATAAAAACAGAAGCACAAAAACCAAGAAAACGACTGTCCCCAGCCAAAGGATCAAGAAGGGTCAGCCAAATAAGGTAGAAAGCTTTTAGATGCAAAATCTCATGGGATAATACCCAAAATGTCCTTGTTTCAATAAGAAATCACTTGTTAGTCAAACATGGAAGCTCAAGCCTATCCCAGCAATTCCAGAGGCTGAGGCAGGAAATTTTCAAGTTTGAGGCCAGCCTCAACAACTTAGTGAGATCCTCAGCAATTTATACCATGACTCAAAATAAAAAGTAAAACAAAAGGCATGGGGATGTAACTCAGTGTAAAGTATCCTTAGGATGACTCCTTAGTAAGAAAAAAAAATCACTTGTCATTTCTAAGAACCAGTAAGATCTCAAATTGAATGAGACAAGAAAATCAATACATGCTGAAGCTGAGATGACACAGATGTTAGAATCTAATAAGGATTTAAAATCAGCTGCCATAAAAATGCTTCAATAAGCAATATGGGTACACTTGAAATAAATTTTTAAAAAGGAAAATTTCAGAAAATAAATTGAATTCACAGTAAATATTTATAAAGAAAAACCAAATGGGAATTCTTGGAATTAACAATTATTAAAAAAAAAACTTCAGTGGATAAATTTGACAGCAGAATGAAAAGAACAAGGGAAAAATTATTAAACTTGAAGACAGAACAGATTTATGTCATTGGGACAACAGAAAGACCATAGACTGATAAAAAAATGAGCAGAGACCGTGGGACATGTGAAACCACCAAAATATCTAATATTATGTCATTGGAATGCCAGAAGGAGAATAGAAAGAATATGGAGCTGAAATCATATGGTTATAGGCAAGAATTTATTTAAAAAGCCCCAAAGCTCAAGAAACTGATCATCAAACAGAATAAACCCAAAGAAATCCACAACAAGATACACCATGGTCAGAGTTCTGAAGATGAAAAACAAAGAGAAAGTTTGAAAAAAGAGATAAATGATAGATTACTTATTAGGGAAAATAATTCAATGGCAATAAATTTCTCATTAGCAATCATGGAAGCCAGAAGGAAGCAGGAAAGCATTTGTCAAATAGTGAAAGAAGAGAATTGACAACCCAGAATTCTACATCTAATGAAATTATCCTTCAGGACTGAAGGTGAAATCAAGGCATTTTTAGATGAAAGAAAATTAAGAGAATCTTTTGCCAAAAGATCTACCCTAAAGAATGACTAAAGGAAGTTCTTAACACAGAAAGCAAATGATAAAAGAAATATCTTGGACTATCTGGAAGAAAGAAAGAGCACAGGAATGACCTAAAATTTTCAAATTGGAGGGTAAAACACTGTATAAAGTATAGTATTTTACCCATATAATCTGCAATTTGACTAAAGTGGTTCTCAGTGTAGCTAGGAGATATTTAAGTGGCAGAGGGTAAAGAGGTATAAAGGGAAGTAGGGTTTCCATACTTTATTAGCACTGGTAAAATGTCAACAACAATAGACTTAGACAATTTTTGTAATAATTATAAGTTAACATAGTATCTGTATTAGCCAGAAGTTTTCCAGAGAAATGGAGCCAATAGATGGATGGGTAGATGCATTATTAGGTATCTTAAAGAATTGTCTCACACAATTATGCAAGCTGGCAAAGTCAAAATTTTTAGGGTATGCTATCAATCTGGAGACCCAGGAAAGAGTTAATGTTGCAGTTCAAGTGTTAAAAGAAAATGAAAAGCTAGAGACTCAGAAATAATGTGCAACTGTATGTCCTACAAAGGACTATATAGGACATATAAAAATCCTCAAATATAATTGTTAAAGAAACCTATATCCAAGTTGAAAAACAGCAAAACACACAGAGACATTTCATCATAGGATGTACGACTGGAAAATACACATAAAAATGTGTTCAACATTATTAGCCATTAAGGAAATGCAAATTAATATCACCACACACCTATTAGGACAGAATTTTTAAGACAATGAAAATATTAAAGTTGTGTGTAAAATAGAATAGCCACTCTAAAAAATAATTTGTCAGTTTGCTAAAATATTAAACATACATTTACCATATGATTCAGCAATTACACTTCTCAGCATTTATGCCAGAGAAATGAAACTTGTATCTGTATAAAAATCTACACAATTTTTCAGAGCAGTGTTATTTGTCATAGTTAAAACCTGGAAACAATCAAAATGTCTCTTTTTGGGCTAAGAGTTCAATGGTTCCCACTGAAGCCAGGCACTGTGGTGCATGTCTGTAATCCCAGCGTCTAGGGAGGCTGAGGCAGGAGGATCACAAGTTCAAAGGCAGCCTCAGTGACTTAGTAAGGCCCTGACTAACTTAGTGGTTAAATGCAACTCAGTGGTTAAATGCCCCTGAGTTTCATCCCTGGTACCAAAACAAACAAAAACAAAGAAAGTCCCCCAAAATCAGTTTCCATTGAATGCCATCATGGATTAAAACCAAGTCCATGAAATACTACTCAGCAATAAGGGGAACTAATAGTAAACATAAGAGCTTTATGCAAAGTTAAAAAACGAACCTAATCTTAATAAGTCATATACTATGTGATCCCACTTTTACATTTATATAATATTCTCTAAATGATAAAGTGACAGAGCTGGAAAGCTGATTAGTGGTTGCTAAGGTATAGGAATGGTGAGCAGGAAGAGGATGTAACGATAAAAAGGGGTGGCACTAGGGAAAAGCTTTACAGTGATGGAACAGTTCTATACTTTGATTGAAATTGGGGTTACACAAATCTATGCTTGTAAAGTAATGTAGAACTGTATATAAACATTGTACCAATCCATGTCAAATCTCTTGTTTTGATATTACACTATAGTTATGTAAAATTAACTACCGAATGCAGCTAGGTAAAAAGTATCTGGAATGTTTATAACTACTAATGAATCTATAATTATTTCAAAATAAAAAGTTTAAAAATATGGCTAAACTGGGTCAGTCAAAATGTTAATGATAAACCAAGTTGTGTCTTTGTTTCACTGCTTCAGTGAGTCCGCAGTTCTGTCTTGGACAGGAAGTAGCATTGGGAATGTGAGTGGTCAGTGAGTTGCACAGACAGATCTTTTCAGTCGGTCAGAAAATCTGAATTCAGAGGTTAACCCAGACATGAAGTTTCAAAGCAAATGCTATTGAAATATTTAATTTTAAATAATCATTTACAGAGGTAATCTTTTTATCTGAAAGCTATGAATTTCTAAAATAAATAACAAAAGAAAAAAAATAGTCCTCTGGATCTTTAGCTAGTACTGTTTTCTACCAATAGCTTACTAACCAATTTGTGGCCCTAATTAGTTTACCATTTCCAAAGATTATGGAGAGATTAAAGGTTTACCTGCCACTCCTCATTTCTTTCTAATTTCTATGTTTTCAAGCGAGTGGCTCATTCAGCTTTTATTTCTGGTTAAAGTTTAGCGACTGACAGTTGATATCCTTGCCTGGTTGTCATTGGAAATACATCAAATGGTGCACCCTGCCTCTGCAGCTTACTCACTGCATGACTTTTGAGCCAATTAATTTCTCTGAGACTCAGTTTTGTCAGCTGTAGGAAGGGGTTAACAATCTTGGCCTCCTACACCTGCACTACAGTCAGTTCCGCGCTGTGACTGAACACCTAGATTGGTGCCTGCTTTTAAATGAGGATTGGTTGGTTCCCTTCTCCCTCCCTATCTTTGCTTCATAAGGTACTTTATAAAGGAGTCGGGCTAAATTTGTCTTTGACAATGGTTTGGTCAGTTGTGCCCCAGGAGTCCTACTACTGTTTTCCTCATTCCTTTCATTCTTAGCGCTTCCAGTCTCTACCTGTGCTCAGAACAGATGGAAACCTTGCCGTGGACTGCCTCTGCTTTCTCATTCACTTTCCCTGGGTGAGGCAAATGTGTTTCTGAAACCAGCAAACAACATACCTGTAGGTAATTTAGATACTTCACTCAAATTGTCTGCTCAAGTTTATTGCATAGAGTGTGAGTCCAAGTTTACTTTAAAAGATGTGCCTGTGCCAAGTGCAGTGGCACACGCCTGTAAGTAATCCCAGCGACCTGGGAGGCTGAGGTAAATTCGAGGCCAGCCTGAGCAAGTTCAAAGCCAGCCTGAGCAACTTAGTGAGACCTTGTCTCAAAATAAAAAAATAAAAAAAGCCTGGGGATGTAGCTCAGTGGTAAAAACATCCCTGTGTTCAATCACCCAGTACTGCACACACACACACACACACACACACACACACAGACACACATAAATAAATAAATAAAAGGAGAAAGAGAGAGGAGGAGGAGAGAGAAAGAGAGAGATGTGCCTGTGGGGATTCTTGCAGAGATGCACATGGAGGAACAGAGAAACCGGAAAGTTCTAGGACTCACATCTGTGATTTCTGCACATCAGCTTTGTTCTCTTCCCTATGCTGCTGGCCTCCTCCTCCTCCTCCCATATATGAATTTTATGCTTGGTCAGTGCTTTGTTTTCCCCTGGCATGAACTCACTTCAGAAGAAAGAACAAGGAAATAAGAAAGAAGTGCTGTCAAGCACAGGCAAATAAACCACAGTCGTAGAAAGGAATATTCATTCTGGTGAGGAGAAAGTGGCAATGTGAGTTGAGTCTTGAAAAGGTAGTCTTGAAGACGAGATTTTAGGCAGTGGACGCGACAGAAGCAAAACCATGAGACAGAAAGGAACAGAATGTGTACTGGAGATCTGCATTTTAAAGTCATGAAAATGGCTAAAGTCACCAAAGAAAGTGTGCTACGCAGGAGACAAAAGGAAAGTTAACACTAGACCAGGGAATGTCTGCTCTTAGGGGACAGGTGAAAGAGAATTCAGTCAAGAAGCCAGAAAATTATATTCAGAGAGAACCAGTCCATTTCTGGAAAGAGAGGACTGGTGAAATGACTTCCACAGAGAAGTCTAACAGGGTGACACGCGAAGAAGTCATCTTTGGACTGTTTTGAGGTTACTTGTGATCTCTGAGAAGGAAGGCGAAGGAAACCACATTGCATGGATTGCTTGGTAGAAAGAAGTAGCTATTTTTGTGACGTTTGTAATGAAAGAAAGTCATGATTAGACGGTAATTAGCAGGGAGAATAGAATGAAGAAAACTTCATAATAACAGTAAATCTTTCTCTCTCAATCTGAGCCAATTTCCTCTTTTTCCCCTGCTAGACAGTATACACAGGAGTCAACATCACTCTCCCTGAAGACAGGTTTTGAAAAGTTATTACCAGGAAAGCTATCCTCCAATCCTTTCCCCATTGCTGGCATTTCAGGTCTCAGTAGGAATGAACCTGGCTGAGAACTACATTTGGGAAAATGTCAGTGTTCACTGCAGTCTGGGTAGAACTTTTAGTTTGAAATAAAATGTGTCTTGTGCAAGGGTTAATTTTAAGGCAGATTGAGTTGAGATCCACACAAAAAAGCTTTTATTCTAGTTTTCTTAGTTTCAAGCTATAAGGAAGACAACGGTGTTTTAAATTTTTTAACTTTTATTATTTATTATTATTATTACTGAAGATTGAAACCAAGGTCACCTTACTGAGCTACATTCCCAGCTCTTCTCATTGTTTAATTCTGAGACAGGGTTTTGTGACGTTACTGAGGCTGCCTTAACTTACAATCCTCCGGTCTCAGCTACCTGAATTGCTGAGATTACAGGATGCACCGCTGTGCTCAGCTTATTATTCTTTATTAACATAAGCCCTAAGCCTGATTTGTTCTTATAAGTTTAATTGTCTCTGAATAAAAATGAGGTTATTGAAAAAATACTGACAATCTAAACAAATTCCTTCCTTACTCCCAGGTCCTTATACTAATAGTATTAATAGTAATATCAATTCATCAAATATTTATAATTTCCCAAGGATATGTATTATATTAGATGTAATCCTTACAAGAGCAAGGTGGATGTTATCTTTCTCATTTCACTATAAGTAAGTCAAAGCTTAGAGTCTTTGATTTAATTGCTCTGGCTTGCACTGACAGTGGACTGCAACGACCAGAATTTCCTGATCTTATTATCTGTTAACCATGTTTTTAAAAGCAAATGTTGAGACCCGTAGAATGACAGCAGCATGTAATATTTGAGACTGGTTTGAAATTTCATGAAACTTTCAGTATCATGAAAAAATCTGTATGTCTCTGTAACATTTTCTTTACATTGTGAACATCTTTTCCAAAAATCATAACTAATAAGCAATATTTACTTTGCTCATAATTTTTCTTTTTTTTTTTTGGCTAGTGAAGATCATTGGGTGATTCCAAAGCTCATAATTCATGTCAGTTCCCATAATGACCTCATTTCTTTCCTGTTTATGCTTTTGGACCCTCCAGGAGGGTTTGATAGCAAACAGCTAAGAGAAAAATGAACTTGTCTCTTGTTCACCAAGTGCTTAAGTGCCATGTATTATTGAGGAATGTTTGTCGTCCTATATGTAGAAGACGACTGCATTTATAGTTACATATAGATATGTACTTCTCTATCGTAAGAAAGAAAGTTGTTTTGTTGTAGGAGAGTCTTATACCCTTGATTATGATTTTGTGTTTTTTGATGATGGAAATGAACTTCAAATAGTAGCATCAAACTGGATAGTAAAGATTTGACTGAAGTTTCTGATTTTTTTTTTCACCGCTCATTTTCATCAGTGTTTCCCTAAGTACCACACAATCAGCGCCACCTTCCATTAAACCTCTGGAAGTTTACTCCAGAGGTAACCTTTTATATTTACTCTTTTATATTTATTAAATTTTCCTTTTGCTTTTTATTATGGTAAAATATACACACATTAATCTTCTCATTTTGAGTGCATCATTCTCGGCTTTGTGTACAATCACTTGTTGCATAAACATTACCACGATCCATCTCCAGAACTTTCTGTCTTCCTGAACTAAAGCTCCATACCTGTTAAACACTAACTTTTCTGTCCCCCATTCCTCTCAATCCCTAGAAAGCATCATTTCACTTTATTTTTTATGAATTTGATTACTCCAGGTATCTCTTACAAGTGGAGTTATATAATACTCATTCTTTTTATGTGTGTGTGGTACTTGGGGTGCAGCCCAGTGGCACTCTACCACTAAGCTATATCTCCAGTCCTTTGTATTTTTTTTTAATTTTGAGACAGGCTCTTGCTGAGTTGCCAAGACTGATCTTGTACTTGTGATCTTCCTTCCTCAGCCTCTTGAATAGCTGGAATTACAGGCGTGCTCTACCCTGCCAAGCAATATTTATTCTTTTGTGTCTGGTTTATTTCACTTGGCATAATGTCTTTAAGGTTCATCCATGTAGTAGTGTGTCAGAATTTGTTTCCATTTATTAAGGCTAAGTAATACCACATTTAATGTAACAATTCATCTCTCTGTGGATGCTTATATTGCTTATGCATTTTGGCTCTTGTGAACAATAATGCTTTGAACAAGGGTGTACATATATTTGGTAGAAGCCAGGTGCAGTGGTGGATGCCTGTAAGCCCAGCAGCTTGGGAGGCTGAGGCAGGAGGATCACAAGTTAAAAGCCAGCCTCAGTAACTTAGAGAGGTCCTGTCTAAAAAAAAAAAAAAAAAAAAAAATAGTGCTGTAGTGCTGGGGTTGTGGATCAGTGGTTAAGCACTCCTCAGTTCAATCCCCAGAATACCCTAACTCCCAAAATCTGGTGGAATCTCTGCTTTTGCTTCTTTTAAGTATGTATTCAAAAGTGGAATCATTGTATCATGCAGTAATTGTATGTTTAAATTTTTGAGGATTTGCTGTATGTTTTTCACAGCAGCTATACCAATTTAGTTTCCCAGAAATAATGCACAAGTTTGAGTTCTCTACATCCTTGCTAATATTTCTTTGTGTGCGTGCGTGCATGTGTGCGTGTGTGTTTGTGTGTGTTTCTGGTAGTAACTATTCCAATGAGTGTGAAAGGATGTTATCTCTTGAAAGAGTATGAATGAAGGAAATAATTAGGAATATGAAGAGAGAACCTACAGCTATTCTTCTGACAGAACATTATTATCTAGAATATATAAAGAACTCAAAAAACTTTACACAAAAAATCAAATAACTCAATTAATAAATGGGCAAATAAGTTAAACAGACACTTCTCAAAAAGAAGAAATACAAAGGGCTAACAAATATATAAAAAGTGTTCAACATCGTTAGCAATTAAGGAACCGCAAATTAAAGCTACAGTGAGATTTCATCTCATACCAGTCAGAATGGCAGTCACAGAGAATATAAATAATAATAAATGCTGGAGAGGATTTAGAGGAAAAAAAGAACACTTTTATTCTTTGGGTGGGATTATAAATTAGTGCAGCCCCTCTGGAAATCAGTAGGCAGGCTCCCCAAAAGACTAGGCATGGGACCACCATATGACCCAGATATACCATTCCTCAGTATTTATCCTGAAGAATTAAAGTCATCATACTATAGTGATACATGCATACTCATGTTTATAGTGGCACAATTCACAGCAACCAAACTATAGAACAAGCCTAGGTGTCCGTCAACAGATAAATGGATGAAGAAAGTGTGGTATATTTACACAATGGAGTTTTATTCAGCCATAAAGGAAAATGAAATGATGTTTTTGTAGGAAAATGGATGGAACTTCAAAATGTATTAAGTAAAATTATCCAAAATCAGAAGGTCAAGGGTCATATATTTTCTCTCATATGTGGAAGCCAGAGAGGGAAAAGGAAAAGAAAAGTGTGTGTCTGTGTCGGGGGCTTATTTGTATGAAAAGCAAAGAGAAATCAGTAGAAGAGAAAGTGCTGAGGAGGAATACTGGCCAAATTATATTGTCACCTTGTGTGCATGTATTAATACATAACAACAAATCCCATCATTGTATACAACTATCATGCACACACACACACAAAAAAATGTGGAGAGGGCTGGAGAGGTGATTCAGCAGTACAGTGCTTGCCTGGCATGCACGAGGATCTGGTTTCAAACCCCAGCACTACATACACAACTAAGTGTTGGAAAAACTAAAACCAGATGAAAAAATAAAAATTGATTATCTCTGTCTCTCTCCCTTTCCCTCTTAAAAAAATGAAAAAAAAAAGTGGAGAAAAAATTAAAAAAGAGTATGAATAAAATCAACCATTCATAATAATAATAATTATTATTATTACTATTAGATACTAAGAATCAAACTTAAGGCCTCACACATAATAGGAAGTAGTTTATCTCTGAGCTACATGCCCGGGGCCCCTGTGAATGTAATTATAAAGTGCATTTGAAAACGATTCCTGCAAACAACGAATATTAGATTTAAGTATTATTTTAGAGTTCTTGTTGGAATGAAGAAAACTGGGCAAAGAAGAAAAATCTCAAAGAGAAGTAAGTATATTAAACAGAAGTAACAAATCCAAGGAAGATGAGAGTATTTGGAAAAGAGAGAGAAATAAAAACATAGGAAATTAATAATATCCTAAATAAAATACTACACCTCATTTACTTATCTACTCTAAACACTGAAAGCAAATTCTTTTTGCATGCAAGGCTATTACCACTTTAGTGAATAGTTAAGAGTTTGAGAAAGTTTATGTGAAACTTTAATAATTCCTATTAGTTTTATGTTTTTAAATTATGCCAGGAGTTGATGATGTTGAATTTTTAACAATTTAGCTATGCTAGTCACATTAATTAGACAAAAGCAGGATCAAATTTTTTTTTTTGGTAACACAATCTAAAAGCATTTATATATGAACAATTAATGATTAATTTACTTCCAAAGTGAAGTGTATGTGTACTGTGAATATGATAACACAATACAAGAGTTTAATTTCAATTTGGAAACACTATAAAGTGTATTGACTGAATAGAATATGACCGTTATGATTTAAAATGTCTACTCTGAGCTAGAGATGTAGTTCAGTGGTAGAACTAACAGGCAGGAGGTCCTGGGTTCAAGCTTCAGCATCACAAAAAATCAAATAAAATACAATGTCTGCTCTTAGAACAATTTGATCATAATGAAACTTTCTTTCTTTTTTTTTTTGCTAATTGGTTTACAACCATAACAAACTAGTACAGAGGATGCCCTATAGAAAACACAATAAATGTTCCAAGATCAAGCTGTTCCCTTAGTAAGGCTAAAGATTTCAGTCTCTGATAGTTGGAATTGAGACAGCAGTTCTTATTTGTGGATGGATCACTGGGTATGTGGCACAGTCCATGCTTTTTGACCAGATCTGAACAGAAGAATGGCCACTTGGCCAGGTGGAAGTGGGTGAAGTGTTTGGTTTCATGTGTCACTTAACTACCAGAGTTCCTCCCCATGCAGTGCCAGGTGGGGCTGTGCTTCTTGTAAAACTTCTTGTTAATGTGGCCTGTGATATCCTTTTCTATGTTATATTCTCCCAAGGCCTGAACAACATGCTCCACCAAATCCTGTTGCATCTCTTTCAACATGTCCTAACTATTACTCGTTAGAGTGGACCGGGAGCTGGCTGAGATAAGGCCCTCCTGGGGGAGTGCAGGCCCCAGCTCAGGCCCAGAGGGAGGTGCAGTCACTTAGAGAAGCATGATGCATCACCCTAAGGTAATTTTCAAAGTTTAAATAATACCCTTTGATTCTACTTCCACATGCTTCTTAGTTCAGATTCTTTGTTGAGTGTCTACTTTATGTATGCTAGACACTTTTCCATGCACAGGGAATCTATATATGAAAAAAACAAAGTTTAAAATTTATTTTTGTAGAACTTACATTTTAGCAGGGGAAGACAAAGAGCAATTATAATAAGGAAGTAAATTATGTAGTATCTTAGAAAGTGTTCTGCTAAGAAAAAAAAAAAGGCAGGATAAGTGACCTGGGGAAAAGGACAAATCATGGTTTCAGTTTCAAATAGAGTGGCTATGAGAGGCTTCATTGGTACTTTCTTTTCTTCTTTGTTTTGTTGTAAGGGAAGGGGAATCAATTTTATTTAGCTTTTCTTGTGGCCTTTGTTTCTCTGACACTTAGTTGTGTCTGTGGTCCTGATGTTCGAACCTGGGACCTCATGCTTGCTAGGCAAGTGCTCTAATCGCTGAGCCACCACTTTGGCTGGTACTTTCTTTTTAAGGTACTGGGAACTGAACCTAGGGAAACTCCTCTAAGCTTTATCCCCAATGCGTTTTATGTTTTATTTTGAGATAGGGTCTCACTGAGATGGTGAGGCTGGCCTAGAACTTGCAATTCTCCTGCTTCATCCTCCCAAGTGCCTGGGATTATAGGCTGCACTTGGCCACTGCACTTGGCCACATACACGATTTCTTTCTTGGAAAAAAAATGTTTCCAATCTAGAAATGTTTCCTTGAATTTATGAGAGAGAGGTAGGAGGTGGGGAATGTTGTCAATTAACCAGCTGCATCTGGGATTCACAAGGTAGAATTTGTAAAGCTGAATTAATTAGCTTGTGACAATTTGAGCAACTATTCAGTAAGTATTCATTCCATCTCACACTGTAGGTAAGGTATACTTCACCAGTTTCATGATTTTGACTTGGCTTTTAGATGTGCTTTGGCCAATGAATATTAGTAGCTATGACTTCAGCAGAACCAAATGTGCGTGGTTTTTATTGTGCCTGGTCTTGGCATTCTACTGACATACCATGAAAGGAGCATGCCTCGGATAGAATAAACACATACAGAACAAACCTGAACCTAAGCCATACTCTGTACCCAAACCAGAAGCAGAGCCACCTGGTTGATCCCATATTAAATCAACAGAACTGCAGTTGGCCTGCAGATCTTTGAGCTTGAGAATAAATATATGTTTGGTTTTGTTTGATAGTAACATTACTGTGGCAATAACTAATATGCAGGCCTGGGAGAGCACATGCCTGGATTGTGCAAGGCCCTAAGTTCCATCCCCAGCACTACCTCCAAAAACAAAAAACACAACCAATTCAATGATAGTGTGTTTTTCTTGAATGACATTGAAAACCACATCCAAGGCTATAAAAAAGTAAACAAAAGATTGAGAAGAAATGATACAAGGTCATTATTCTGTGGATTTATACACCTGGCACAGGATCTGAACTTTGACAGGTTTGATCATACATTATTCTCTCAGAGGAAATAGACATTGACCTATTTGAAAGTAAATTCAAACCTAACCCCAAGGGGGTCAGGTTAGATGAGGATAATATTATATGAAATCACCGTGGTTGCCAAGAGTAAACCTGGACACTAGTGCTGTGAGCACTACAGTCCAATTTTTGCCTCTGCCCAATCCTGCTTCCTTTATTCTCCCATGGCTGTCATTCCTGAGATCACTTCCCATAAATGATCTGCATGCAAATCTCCATCTCAAGTCCATTTCCCTGGGAGGCTGATTTAAGTTGGTGAACGTGTATAGAGTTTTGTGTTTATAGGTTAACAATAAATAGTGAATAGATGCACATTTTCAAAATACACACACATGCTTGTTAATGCTTAGCAAACTCCTGAAATGACATAGTAAGAAATTGTTGCAATGCAAATGGGAATGGGGAAATTTTTAATGAGAGGATTTACTTCTCTCATGATACTGTTTTTATTTGAGATTTTCAGAGTTTACATTGTTTTTTTTAATTTAATAACTTTAAAAACAATTTTTTGTGTGTATGCGTGATACTGGGGGTTGAACCTGGGACCTTGCATATGTTAGACAAAGGCTGTACCATGAGATATACCTTCAGTTGCCACTTTTTCTTATTTGAGACAGGGTTCTCCTGCTAAATTTCCTAGGCTGGCCTAGAACTTGGGAATCCTCTTGTCTCAGCCTTCCGAGTAGCTGGGATTACAGCCATGTGCCACCATACTCAGCTTTAAAAGATTTTTTTTTTTTAAGGAGAGAAAGAGGGACAGTGAAAGAGAAAGACAGAGAGAGAGAGAGAGAGAGAATCAATTTTATTTAGTTTTCATCTGTTTTTTTGTTGCTCCGATACTCCATTGTGTTCATAGTGCTGGGGTTGCTTAAGTGGGGTGCTTGGGTTTAAACGTGCGACCTCACACATGCCAGCCACTGCTCCAGTCCCATAAAAAGATTTTTAAAAGTCAAAACCCAATGTGATTTTAAAAGCTCCTGTAAGCTCCATTAGAATAGCTGAACCCAAAGACCTACTGACTTCCAGCTGCTGCGGTGCAAGCAGAACCAATATAAAGAAGTTAAGCAATGCGAAAAGGCTTTAAAAACAAGTTTAAACAATTATTGCCAATTCCACCTGATAGAGATAGCTTTACTCCAGAAATCTTTCTGTGCATGTATACATATAGATCTATAAACTGGTGGCAGTAACTTTTTAATGAAGTCATATTCTAATTGAAGAATATTACATTAAAATTTTTTTAGTTTTAGGGACATAATATTAGAGGGATATTATATTCCAAAGAATTTCTGTAAGCTGAAGAAAAGTAATAGTGAAATCATGTTGAGCAAAGTTAGCCAAACCCAGAGAGTCAAGGGTCAAATGTCTTCACTCATTTGTGGAGGCTGGAGCTAAACCCAGGCCTATGTGAAAGGTAGTCAACCTCATGTATTAGATCCAGGCAATCACAGTTAGTGAGGGGGGGAGAGGGAGGGAGAATAGGGAGAGAACAAGGGAGTAATTCTGATTTAAGAACATATGCATATCATATTGTTACTTTATATGCATTAATGGTTGTATAGTAACCCAACTCCTTAATAATTTTTTTTAAAAAAGTGATAGTGAAAAGAATTAAGAAATTGAAGTTACTCTTAAAAAATCACTTCTTTCCACTTTTAACACTATTAATTGAAGTCTCTGTCATAGAAAATGAGGACAGTACTAGCAAAAGTTAACACACTCTTGGATAATTACAGTGTGCCAAACACTATTCTAAATGCTTTTAAGTGAATGAAATCATGTTATCCATAAAAAACCCATGAGATAGGACTGTCATTTTCATTTTTTAGATGAAAAAGACTACAGTACAAAAGTGTCCAGGGAGGGCCACATCACCAAGGAAGCAGCAAGGGCCAGAGCTCATCTGGACCCGGAGCCCTGGGCTGCTGACCTTGTAGCTGCACCTCCTCCACAGTGGTGTCCCCCTCTCCTCAGATGAGGTGAACTTGTTTTATATTGTCAAATTGAGTCTTACTTACATATTTTTCATAACATTGTTGTTGGACCACACTAGTGTGGTGTTTATTCCATAATTCGGTAGATTTCATGCCTACCCATGTATTTAAGTGGATTTTCCATGTTTGAGTTCTGTAATTTCTTTTTGTCTTTCTGTTTCTCCCCCTCCTAGTAAGAAGCCACAAGTCCTATATTCCTGGAGTTCTTTAAGATTTGGGAAGGTTTGCTTGATGTTCTGACATCTTGATTGAATATAATCTTCTCGGGCCATATGCTTTTTTTCCCTTTAGAAAATTCTTTTATACATTTCTCCACTGTGTTTTGGACTGGATCATATTGTGAGAAAGTAAAGACAGCCTTGGTTTTGTCTTCTTCACGGGGATTTTCTTTTTCTGGCAGATGCCTGAGAAACGCCTTCTGCTTCCTTCTGTTCCCTTCTCACCTCTTTTCTTCCCCTTCCCTCTCTCTCTTTTCTTCTGTTTGTTGTTTTTAATGTTAAAAATGTTATGATTTGTTTTTTACTAAAGCATTGCTAAATGTTGATTATTCTGTGTAAAATTTTCTTTCATGTTTGAGCAAATGTTGTGTCTGCTGGAATCAGTCTTTATGTGAGGGCTGTTTCTTGGTAATAATTTATTGGGAGCTTTTGTTGTTGCATGAATTAATTCAATCAGTTTCAGGATGACTTCTGTTAAATCTTGGGTGTATATGCTCCATATTCATTTATTTATGTTTGGTTCTTTCAATACCCACTTCTCTCCCATATTTTTATGTGGTGATTGATTTTATTGATAATTATTTCAAAACTTTTTCTATCTTTGTAATTCAATTTTTGTCTGTCCGTTTTGTTTCTAACAACCTAACATTAATTTTTATATCTGTAATGATGCTATTTTGACTTTAATTGAATTCTTATAATCTTCCATTTCCTCTCCTTCTGTTCTTATTGTCTTGTTTTTTTAGCTCTTATTTTATCTATTAATATAGTAGATTGTCTTCCAATTCCTTTTCACCTTATTCTTGCTTATAGTATCCAAAATTTATCTTTTCTCGAATGTATTAACTTATTCTCTTTTCACTGTGCCTAAGAGGAGCTGACTTTCTTTTTATGATATAATTTAAAGATATTTTCTATGGCACCAAACATAAGAGGAGAAAGAGATTACTTATAGAAAATGGTGTCTCATATTTGTAACAATATCTAGGCTCTGTTGTCATATCTGACATTTTTCTTAATGTTCTGCCCTGAGCTTATCTATTAGAGTAAGTTATCTGCTGTAACAAATAATTTTCTAACCTTGAAGACTTAACACAATAAAAGTCTTTTATTGTTCACTTATGTCATAGTCCAAGGAGGGTATTTTGGAGAAGAGGCTCATTGTCATTTAAAGACTAAATGGTATCTTGTGGTGCCACCATCTTTACCATGTGGTCTTTAGGGTCACTTTGGAAAGGTAAAAGAAAATGAAGGACCTCATATGCACATGGAAGTAGCTGAACCTTGGTTTTGTGTCCCCAGTGTTGTTTCAAAGTAATTTAGAGATGCAGAGAAAAAGTTTGCTCAGCCCAGGTGTGGTGGTTGTAGAGCATATAATTCTTATTCAGGAAGCTGAGGCAGGAGGATCACAAGTTCAAGGCCAGCTTCAGCAACTTAGTGGGACCATGTCTTACAATTAAAAAAAAAATTAAAAGAGGCTTGGGTTGTAGCATAGTGGTAAAGTCCCATTGGGTTTAATCCCCCCACCTCCCCCCAAAAAACGAGTGTGCTCAGGAAGAAAATTGGAAGGATTTGACTAACACATACCTTCTTTAGTCCTCTTCATGCTTTGGTACTCTCAAAGTGGTCATAAAGAATGAGTGCCCTCTGGCTTCAGATCAGTCCTTCAGTTAGTTCACAATGACTCCTTGAGAATAAGTAGATCTCATGGTTAGTTTCCTCTGTTGCTCCAGTTTCTCCACGTCACTGATTTCTATGACAAAAGTTAGATGACTCATTTGGTTTTCATCCGAAAGCAAAGTTTCCCTTTTGAGCTGGACCAGCTGCACCCTACCTAGTCCTCAACCTAGTGAGATTTTTTCTTCCTTGTCAGCCTGCAGAATTCCTCAAACCAGTTAATCACATTCTCCAATGGGAACCAGCAGGCACCCCATCCGCTTGCTAACCTGAAGCTTGAGTCCTGATTGCAACCTCTGCACTGGCCTGCGTGAGGTGCAGGGTTTCCCCTGGACTAACTGCTGCCATTCCCATCTATTCAGTGTTGGATAGAGCATGTTAGGCCATCTTGTACCATTTATGGTGAGTGATCCCTCCTTCATCGACAGGGTGAATAGTATCAGTGATAACAATAAAAGGGTTAGGAGGTCTGCCATCCTACCTCACCTGGCTTTGCTCCAGAATTTTAATTCTTTATGGTGAAAAATCTTGTAGACATGTACAGAAGGACAATGGTGTGGGATTGTTCAGGAGTAGCCGGTATCAGTATTATAGTCGGACATGAATGTTAAATTAGACAGAAAACTTTAAATCAAAATGAGACTATTTGTATACTGGCATTTAAAAGGGAACAAAAATAACTCACAGACTTAAAAAATGAACTCAGTGAAGCTATTAAAGTGCATAAACTATATGATGTCATTTTCATTTAATCATGTTGAAAATTCTTATTATTTTATGAGAGGCCAATATGTTGGTGCCATCAAAGACAAAGTGGAGCTGAGTTCCAGAGCACATGCATCTTCAAGGACACTTTATATTTTAGGACCTATCTTTTTAAAGATGAGAAAATAATTGCTTTGGAATGCTTTCTTTTCCAGTGCTATAATATTCTTTAGGTTCTATCTTCACATGCCTCTATGTAATTATCAATGACTAATTATCAATTAGAGCATTTTGTTCCTGTAGACTTCCTAAAGTTGGTAATTATGCCAGCTATCTTTTCATCTGTAAATAAAAAATGAAATGTTAGTCCATATGTTGGATCTTGAATTTGATGTGTTGATCACATGCCATATACAGCCATGATATCTGAATCAGCTGCCTTCATCTCATGGCCTAGTTTTATGGTTGACCATGTTTTTAAAAATGCTGTGATATGGTCCTTCTCCCTCCCTGTCCATTTCCTCTTCTGTTCTCTTGTTTTACTCTTTTTCTCCCTCCCCTATCTTCCATCTTTTATTTTCAGCAGTTCGCTTTATTTTTCTTTTGTGATTCTAACTACACCAAGTCAATAAAACTTAGATAATATATAATAGTTCATTAAATAAATGATTTATGATTATCTCTTATGTCAGAAACCAAGGCAAATGCTATATTTACACAGATGAAAACAATAGAACCAATGTTAAAAACATTCAAAATATGCTAGGGGAGATAACCGTATCAAAGGTATAATGAATATAATAGTAGATATATAGAAAGATTTTATGGGGTACAGAAGAGGTGCCTCTATTACATTAAAAAAGTGAAATTCAATATCCTTACTTTATTCATGAGAGAGCCATACCCATTTTGTGTCAAGACAACATTTCAGTTTCTAAAGAGTCTTTCTCAGTGTAGCTTCTGAATGATGTGTTACCTGTAACATGGCTTGATACAGGTATTTCTTAAACTTTTTTTGTTAGCCCTTTTTGTGTATTTATTTTGTGTGTTTATTTTGGTGTAGCTGAGCTGCGCTGCAAGCCTGAAGGCCAAATGCCTTTATTATTCTCAATCCATAGTGTTCTAATTTCTGTAGTTATGGATATGATGATAATTTGTATTGTCTTTCATTTTTGTTACTGGGGATTGAACCCAGGGGTGCTCTACCACTGAGCTAGGACTCCAGCACTCTCCTGCACTCCACCTTGTTTTGAGACAGGTCTTGAAAATTGCAGAGACTGGACTCGACCTTGGTCCTCTTGCCTCAGCCTCCCAAATTGCTTGGATTACAGAAATGCATCACTACACCTGGAAGATGTATCCCTTTTGATCATTGAGTGAAATAACCATTTCAATAAATGGATACTCTTTTGCATATCTAGACCTTACTTCTGAAAGGGAAACTGAAATGGAAATAATAGGAACTCAAACAATCTAAATCCTATAATGAATGTATGACTTCATATAACTTTTACTCTATTTGAGAAGATGCCTACAGTCATGATCTGATATGAACCAAGAACATTAGTGTGTTTAATTGTTTGCCTATGAATTCATTCAACAATAATGTTATCTAAACCCTATTTTTATGATTTGTTATTTTTCATCTTATCTTGTATCCACTTTTTACTTCTCAAGTTTGATATGTTGAAATGATTTCTTATGTGAGAAAGAAAGAGAGAGAAAGAGAAAGAGAGTGAGTGATGGTAGCTCTTATACAAGGGAGTTGGAGAAAGCCCATTTCTATTTATTTATTTATTTGTATTAAAAGTTGAGTAGTTTTACAATCATAAATGCATATAAAGTAACAATATGATATGCATTTGATCATAAACCATAGTTACCCCCACCTGTCTCTTAATTCTTCTATATTATGTCTAATAAATATAATTGCATATACATATTATTGTGAATTTTACAAAACTAAATGATTGCATACATAATATTTGACTTCTCAGGGGGGTAAAGAGTCTGCTACAATGTTGGTTATCTCAGGATCTCTCCCTATTTTTCCCTCCCTCTCCCATCCACCTGCCTCTCTCTACCCCTTCTTCTCCCCACATGTCTATGGTTCCCCTAGATTATGTGTTGCTAAGCCCTTAAGCCCTTGGTGAATCCAATATATGAGTTTAACTACCTTTCACCCAAGCCTGGGTTTAGCTCCACCCTCCACAAATGAGTGGAAAAAAATTGACCCTTGACTCTCTGGGTTTGGCTAACTTCGCTTAGCATGATTTCTTTCATTACCATTCATTTACCTTCAAAGGATGCACGATCATTGTTTCTAATAGCTGAGTAGAACTCCATTGTGTGTGTGTGTGTGTGTGTGTGTGTGTGTACCAGAGTTTTCGGATTCATTCATCCAGTGAGAGGCATCTGGGTTGATTCCATAATTTAGCTACTGTAAATTAAGCTGTTATGAACATTGATTTTTCTGTGTCCCTGTAATGTGCTGATTCTAACTCCTCTGGGAAAATACCCAGAATAGGGTGGATCCATCCCTAATTTTTTGAGGAATCTCCACATTGATTTCCAGAGTGGCTGTACCAGTCTGCAGTTCCACCAACAGTGTGCTAGTATCCTATCTCCCTACAACTCCTCCAGCATCTGTTACTTTGTATTCTTCATCTTCCACAGTCTGACTGGAGTGAGGTGAAATCTTAATGTAGATTTGATTTTCCTTTCTCTGATTACTAGTGATTTAGAACACTTTCTCAAGTATTCATTGGCTTGCTCAATTTCCTTTGTTGAGGAGTTTCTGTTTAGCTATTTGACCCATTTATTGATTGGATTGTTTTTGATATGAAGTTTCTTGAGTATTTTGTAAATTTTGATATTAGTCTCCTGTCAGAGGAATCACAGGCCATGAGTATCTCTTGACAATTGATTGTCTATTGATAATTTTGAACAATTCCTTGACTGAGCAGAAGCTTTTTAGTTTAATGGCGTCCCACTCATTGATTTTTTACCGTAATTCTTTCACTTTAGGAGCCTTGTTGAGAAACGCTTTCTTACTCCCAAATGCTGGATTGTTGGTCTGAATTTTTCATCTAGCAGTTGTATGGTAGCTGGTTTAATTCCTAGTTCCTAGATCCATTTTGATTTGATTTTCATGCAAGGTGAGAGATAAGGATCTATTTTTATCATCCTGCAAACACCTTTCCATTTTGTCCAGCACTATTTGTTGAATAGGCTGTCATTCTTCCATCTAATATTTTGACCCCCTTTGTCAAGGATCAATGTTTAAAGATTTGTGGGTTTGTCTCAAAGCCTTCTATTCTACTCATTGGTCTTCACTCTTGTTTTGATACCAGTACCATGCTATTTTTGTTACTACAACTC
>PVKS010022475.1:0-33680 GCA_004027875.1 Aplodontia rufa | reverse complement strand
TGAGTTTGGATGAACCATTCCTCTCTCTGAGCCTCAGTTTCCGCCTCTATAAAATGGGCATGGGAGTCTTGACTGGCCCAATGCTTAGTGCTTAAAGAAGGGTTGAGATGATACATCTAAGTGTAGCACCTGCCAGAGCTGAAAATCACAGGAAGCCAGTCACCCTGCTCAGTGACCCAGATATGGACACAACCTGCCTGTGACAGCAGGAGGGACTCCAGCTCTACTTGGCCAGATGATGGCTGCAAGCCTGCAAGTCCTGCCCTATCACTTCTTCTCCCAGCCCTGAGAAGCCCCACAGTCCCCCAAGTCCTGTAACCACCACGCTACTGCCTGACCCACCTCCAGAACCAGCCATGGCTGTAATCTCACCAGCTGTTGCCAAATGCCTCTGCGGTTCCTGTGGACGAGCCCATTAGCTCTGATCTGGCAGGCTTACCTGCCTTGGGTCCCATGTTTATTTCCAGCTTCTCACCATTGCTGAAGCAGCTTTGACGCTTTGAGGACTCCAGGGAGGTGGCCCGGGTTTGCTGCCCACTAGGAAACTGATGGACCCTGAAGCCTTCACCAGGGACTGAGCAGGAGCCGGGGATGAGGGATCACCTCTGCCATGCCCAGAGAGTAGCAGGCTTCCTGTTAGCATCCCTGCCCTGCTGCAGCAATGCTGAGGCCCTTGGCAATGGGGGGAGAAGCTTGGGGCTATCAAAAAAACCTTGGTTCAAATCCAGGCTGCAGCATCACCCAGCTGCGTGACCTCCAGAGATCCTCGACTTTCCGAGCCTCAACTATTTCACCTGCAAAATGGAGCGATTCAGAGGTTCTGCTTCTGCAGAAAGACTCTGAACCCACATGTTTGCGCTTATCAGAGCCTGCTGAGCACTCGGAAAGAGCTCACAAGTCCCTGCAAGCCAATTTTCATCCTTGACCTGGGAAAAGCAAGGCTGTACAAATGACCCTTGCAGACCTTTGCAAAACTGTCATCAAATATACAAAACACAAATGTACCACGGTGACCGTTTCTAAGTGTACAGTTCTGTGGCGCTAAGATATTCAGATCGCTGTGAAACCACCACCCAGTGACTGCAGAAGGCTGAGCAAGCAGGGCTGGTGCATTAGTGCCCGGAAACTTCAGAGCTCTGTGGATCGGATGGCCAGTTACTCAAGAGCAGAAAGAGCAAGATCAGGGATGGGAGCTGGGGTGCACCTCGTCAGTCCATCTCGATGGATCCCTCATCTTCCACCCCCTCTTGAGCCCCCAGGGAAGGTGGCTGTGAACACCACCTCACCTGGGTTAGAGTCCCCACCTATACCAGCCCTGTGACTTGCCACCTGCCATGTTATTTATTCTCTCTCAGGCTCCCTCTCCTAATCCGTAAAGTAGAAAACAACACCTACTACATAGGCTTGATGATGAGGTCATGCGCACACAGAGCTTCGCAAACAGCCACTGATCTATAGGTGGAGGATCACAGCTCCCCCGCCACCTCAGCCTCCCGCCTCTTTAGAAATCCCTGAGTGTGACCTCATTCTGCAACTTGGAATCTTCTTTAGGACAGAAGTGCCTTGCTCCGCTGAGGAGCCCTGCTCACTGTGGCACATGTCATATCCCGGAGAACGCTCCCTCCCCCAGAAGGCACTGTAGACAAGAATCACCCCAAAATTCTGCCCGCCAACCCCGAGTCAAGCCCCAGCTTGGCCAATCGCGTGTGCTCACCCTGTGGAGGTTTCCTAGGTAACCAAAGCTCCCCTGCCAACCCAGAGAGATTGGGTGATGGGCAAGGGGAGGCGAGGGAAGGAAGAGACAGAGACAGAGACAGGGACAGCGGCCAGGGACAAAGTTACAAAGACAGCATTGCAGCCAGGCACCAGGGAGAGGAACAGAGAAGGACAGCAGGAGGGAGAAAGGGGGACCCCCCTTTTGTTGTTTTCACATGTGCACACTTTCACTTACTGTGGGGGTTTCTGTTTGTTTTATTGTTTTTCATGTTTTTAAGGACAAATGGCTAAAACCACAATATAAAGGTGGAAGGCCCCAGATAGCGGGATTTCTCAGCGACCCCCTCTCTCTTAGTGCACTAGGGCTGCTAGGCAGAAGTACAATAGCCTGGATGGCTTATAAACAACAGAACCTAGTTCTCACAGTCCTAGAGGCCGAGGAGTCTGCCCAGGGCCCATCTCCTGATCAACAGCACTTCCTGGGTGTAACCCCATGAAGCAGAAGGGCTGGAGCATCCCTCTTGGGGTCTCTTGTATGACAGCACAAATCCTCTTCCTGAGGGCGGAGCCACAGTAACCACTCCCTTCCCAAAGGCCCCACCTCCTAAGCCCCTCATGGTAGGTTTAGCTATCAAAATCCAAATTTGGGCTGGGTGCAGGGGACACATTCAGACTGCTGCACCCTCAGGGGTATGGGTACACAGAGTTGCATTTGTACACACAAACACACATATAAGGAAAGACACATGCACACACATGCATTCACACACACACATACTCCCCTAGAATCCCCTTCCATTGTAAGTCACTGGGGAAGCTGGGTTTCTTAATAACCCAGCTACAGTATTTGTTGGGATTTGGAAAAATCTATCCAAGCCATGCCTCAAAAATCAAGTTTATCTGTGGGGCTACTCATATGAGATGGAAAGAGACTTAGAAAGATCGGCAGCTGAAGGCCAGGCCTCTCCTACCCCAGCCTATTTGCTGTGCAAGGCCCGGTGCTTTAGGGGGTATCCCAGGGTGCCTCAGTGATAAGGACAGTGAGAACAAATGCAGTGTCACATACGGCCTTTCGTGAACAGCTTCTGTTCAGGTCCACCAAACAACAAAGTGGCGAAAACGTCCACTCTCGCAAAGCATTTCCTGTGTCCCAGCCTTGGTTCCACAAACATTGTCCCATTTCTTCCGTGCCACAGTGACTGCTATGGGCCCTTCTATGGACAGAGAAAGTAAGTCAGGGGAAGGCAAAGAGCTCTGCCCAATGGCCCCCACCACAAATGGGTAAACTGAGGCACTGGAAGGTGAGTGTGTGATCAAAGGGGCCACACCACGGATGGAGAAACCGAGGCATGGGAAGGTGAAAAAGTGTTTTCCAACCGCCCACGACTCTGACCTGAAGCCACAATTCCAGCCCAGGAATCCTGATGTCAGAGGATCAGTGTCGAGCCACTCAGCTATTTGGCCCTCCCAGAAAAACAGTCCCACGTGACAGCCTGGAATGGACAATGTGTCAGAGAAGGCAGACAATTAAAAAGACACCAATGTGCACTGTGAGTGTTCGTGCCGGGATCTGAGGATGTAAGGAGCTAGGGGAGACAGGAACGTGGGGCTGCGTGGAGCAGAAGAGAAGTGGGAAGAAGCCCCCCCCCCAAAGCCTGGTGGAGATAGGCTGCAGCAGGAGCAGCAGGAGCAGGTGGGAAAGGGCAGGTGAGAGGTGGAGGGACTCTGCAGGGCCTCAGTGGCCTCAGCTGGAATCCAGGGCTTAGGCTCCACCCTGAACAACAATGCCAGGCACCAAAGGTTCTTTAGGGGAGGCATCGCATGATCAGATTAGCCTCTTAGAAGGAGCACTCTGGTCTCAGCCAAGAGAATAGACTGAAGCAGGCAAGTTCAGCTGCAGAGACCGAATCTCATCTGATCCTCCCAGGAACCGCAGATGAGGACACCAAGGTACCGCAAGGAGAGGCCATTTGCCCAGGGTCAACCAGCTAGAAAGTTGTGGAGCCAGATTCAAACTTGCTTCGTCCAACACCAGTGGCTGCTCCTCAGCACCTGTGTCCCCACCCACCTGGGTGTGACCTCAGGATCATCCAGCTCTGTGGCCATTTCTGCGTCCTTGGGGCTGCATCCCACACCCAGGGCTGAGATGCCAAACGTGCATGAGCTAAGCCAAGCAGGCAATGTCTCTCTGTCCACTTCAGAATTTCATTCTACCTAGAGTGGCACTGCCGGTGTCCCTGGAAGCCCCACGGGCACTAGCTCTCACAGTCCCCCTCTATATGAATGCCCACCTTAAGATCTAAAGCACTGAAAGCTCTAGGACCTTGATGGTGCCCCAGCCCAGTGAAGGACAGACACTCTTCCCAAATTGTAGATCTGGACTGTGACGTAAAAGCAGCCATTTAGGACAAGGTTTCCAAAGTATCCAAGGGTGAGTCCTCTGGATTCCAGAGCAGTGACGAGCAGGGACTCAACAAATCTGGGGAACTGCAAAATGCAACTGACAATGGAGGTTTTGGACTCACCAGATACACAACCGTTGCAGCAACTGCACCTGCTTCATGCACACCTACTGTGTGCCAGACACAGTCCAGGTACTTTACATTTATTACTCCTGTAGCTCTCGGAACATTCCTACAAGGCAGGTTAATATTTCATTTTACAGATGAAGAATGTGAAGTTCACAGAAGTTAAATGATCTGCTCACATTAATCAAGTTATGAATCACTTCATTCAACACATATATTAATTGAATGCTCACTGTGTACTAGGCCTGTGTCAGTGGCTGGAGTTATTCCATCGAACATCAACCAAAACCAAAATATGTATTTCTCATGAAATTTATAGTCTCAAGAGAAGAGACAAAGTAAATATATGAAATCTAAATGAACACGGTGATGGTGAAAGGGCTACGAAGGACAAAGAAGAATGAGACGTTGTCAGGATTTGTCAGGTTTTGCTGCAGTAACAAGCAACCCCCAAGGCAGGGGCTGGTCCACTTCTCACTTACACTATATGTCAGGTGTAGATAGGCAGAGGGACCTCAGGGACCCAGGCCAATGGATGTCACTACAGCAAAAGGACACGGACGTGGGATGTCACATATTGGCTCTTAAAGTTTGCACCCAGAAAGACACGGTCTCTTCTGCTTACGTTCTATTGGCCAGATCAAGCCACCTGACCAACACCTTAGTTTCAAGTGGGTGGAAAAAGCAATCCTACCCCGTCCCTGGGAAGTGGAGGAACAGAGAAGCCTTTGTTTCTTGCTCAGGAGGATGACGAGAGGCTGAGGGGGCTGCTTTGAGTAGAGAGGTCAGAGAAGGCCCTTTCAGTAGTGAAATAGGGACTCGGATTTGAACCCCAGTCTTTTCAGAAGTCCACGTCTTACACTGAGCCAGGCTACAGGGATGAATTATCAATGCTCCTGGGGCAAAAGACAGTTCATATGCCACAGCTACCCAAGACTAGGACTTGCAAATGGAGCTTTGGAAATCTGCCCATGGCCAAGGTCTGCTTTAGAGCCACCAAAGACCTGCGAAGTCACGCTGACAGATTCTAGAAGCACCAGACGACTGTCTCCACTTCCACGTTTCTTAGAAAACTCAACGATTACAACGTGGTTCAGAAAAGCATTTTCCTTTCTTGGCTCTCTTCTACAGAGGAGCCACGGAGTGGGAAGGGCGGCAAGCCTTCCAGCCCTTCCATAGCAACAGAATTTTTAAAGTAGGCAATGAACATTAAAAGCAGAAGGAGAATCTCACTGAAGAGCTTGCGATGTGGGGGAAAGCCCATCGGATGCTGGAAGTCACCATTTTTTACATCAAGAGTCTGAAAAAATATGTCATTTTTCATGCAAGCAGAAGTAGCTTCAACTGATTATGCTGCCACATGGCTTTGACCTTGGACTCCATCTCCTCTTTAAAAGGCTTGCTGGTCCTTTACTTACAGCTACAGCTAGTGCTGACCCTGACATGAAGCTGGTGTCCAGAGTGGGCATCTACGCACAAGGGGAGGAGGGGAGGAGTTTGGAAGAGAAGGAGAAGACAGAGAGAGCAGGTTGGAGAAAGAAGAGAGGGAGAAGATCCGTGATAGGGTGAGGTCATCCTCGAGAATGCAAGACAAGGGGACAGGAAGGTGGAAGAGGAGGAATGAAAGGCAGAAATAACTGATGCCTTGTTAGACAAGGATGGTGGCCTGGGAAACTTAGGGGAGTTAAGACCCAATATCTTAGCTAAGGCAACGGAACCAAACCATGGCTACTCCCACCATCCTCCTGAAGGGTGGGGACCCTCCTATCCATGCCACAGATGAAGACACACAGCTCAAAGGAAGGACATGGTCTGGGGTCCTTCAAGTCTGATCTCAAATGTCACACCGCAGTGAAGCTCACCCTGTCCCTTGGGGCTGGTTTCCACTCCAGTGCTAACCAGGCCACAGAGTTGTGTTGCTTATTTTCCTGTCCTCACCTGAGATGGGAGGATAGGCTCTCTAAGAATGCAGACCTGTGTATTAGTCTGCTGCCTTTGTCCCAGCATCCACAGAAATGCCCTGCACCTAGTAAGTGCTCGAAGAGTATCTGTTGGCTGAATGACAGTGACCTGCAATTACATCTCTTTGGATCTCAGCTCTCAGTGACAGAAGTTGAGTCAAAAGTCAAAATGCAGGAAATAAGAGGGGGAGGCAATGACAGGGATCCAGACACATGTGCCCTGAGCCTCCAGAGCTGGCTTCATTCTGGGGAGGGCAGAGCCTGCAGCTTGGGTGGGAGCAAAGAGTCAGAGACAGGGGACTGGCCAAAATGGGTTATGGCCACAGAGCCCTCTCTGGGAAATAACCCAGTGTGAAATAACCCAAGGAAATAGAGGGTCAGAGTCCCCATCCGCAGTCTCCCAGCGGGCACATTTCCACTGGCCTCCCTCCTGACCCAGCTGTCTGTGTCTCTGTTGGAGCACTGAGGGCATGTGCACCCTTGCCAGGATACCTCCACCCATTCCTTCACACCCTGCTTTCCTGGTGTGAAGACTGGCACTTAGACATGCTGCCTAATTATCTCATGAATGCCCTACAAGAAGTCACCAGGGGAGCCGTTAGCATTGTCTTCACTGTACAGACAAGGAAAGGGAGGCTCTAAGATAAAATGGTCACGGCTAACCTGCTCTGAGCACTCTGTAAACGGCAGGTCATGACACCGATCACTTCCATTCAAAGACACAAACATTTTTAGGAAAATTGCATTCATTGAACCCATTTTACAGATAAACAAACTTAGCCACTCAGCTAGAGAGCACACCGAGGTAAGTGCATCTGGCCCCATACCGTGGTCTGCCCAGGAACCAGGACCAGGGCAAGAGCCATGAGCTAGTGAGCTGTTCTCATTCTCCTGGGGTGGGAAAGGTTAGGAGGGCACCAAAAAACTCAGTCATTAAGAAAACCAATGTTTCAATGCAATGAGTTCAAAAATCAAAAGTAATTCCCCCAAAATCCAAGTTGAACAAAGTATCGAAACTTTAAAGACAGGATCAGTAACTGCTCTGCCAAGCTGAAGTAGAGCCTGAGGTTAAAGGAAAAACCAGCATTATTCTCCCCACCCGACTCCAGGAAATTCCTCTGAGGAACTGGGGCTCAGGGGCTCACATGAGCTGTGAGAACCCACGGCCTCAAATCAGAAATGCTGCAGGACTCTTGAGCACTTCAGCAAACATTCTGCATCTGAAGCCTCAGTAACATCTGCAGAGGTACTCAAGACCTAAATTAGCATCCCTATTTCTTAGCTGTGGCAACTAGAACACAGAGAGGTTAACTAATAGGCTCTAGGACACACAGCAGGATCTGCAGTGCCCAGATAAATCCTGCTCTACCCTGCAGAACTTGCAGACAGAAAATGAACCATCACCTTTGCTCTTAAGATCTGCCTCAACCCCACTGCGATCTTCCCACCCTACATGGAGTCAATTATCACTATATCTAGGTTACCAAATTGAGCGAATAAAAATACAGGACTCCCAGTCAAGTTTGAATTTATTTTAGCATAAGTTCATGCCATATTTGGGACAGACAGACTAAAATCTTACCCATTGTTTATCTGAAATTCAAATTTATCTGGGCATCCTGTGTTATATTTGGCAATTATAGCTGCAACCAACCTAGGATGATAAATATAAGAATAAGCCCTTCCCAGGCATTTCCCTCTGTAACTCCCTCTCTCCCACCTACATTTCTTTCCTGCAGTACCAAGGACTTTGTACGGGTTCCTCTGTCCCTTGGAGTGCTCTCCCCCACTCTTCAGTGTTTCTATCCTTCCAGTCTTGATTGACAGGTCACCTCCCCAGAGAAGCCCAGCCCACTTCCTCCTTTCCCATTGCTTTCATCTCTCAGCCTTTTGGGTTCGGTTTTTTGTTGTTGTTTTGCTTTTGTTTTTGTTTTTTCTTTTATAGCAGCAATCACAACAGGCACTGCTTTCATCAGGTGGCTGCTGTCTTGGTTTGGGACTTGCTCTCTGCAATGCACAGGAAGCCCTGTCCAGCCTGGTCTGTATTCAGAGCACCCCTGCCACAATCCCTGCAGGTGCTGAGTCTGTGTGACCACCCAGGGCCCCCTCCAGCAGCACCATGCCTGTTCCTAAGCATTCCCTTAAACCCAGACAGTGCAGAAACCTGCCAAGTTCAAAGATTCTGCTGATGTCTAAGTTTCCAGCCCTTCACACTCACCAACCTTCAGATTACTTCCCTTAACAACAATAACAACCAGGGAAAAAAAAAGAGTATTATATAACTCTAGATGGGGGAATAGTCATCAAAAATATTTCCTTGCCTAACATCATCCTGTTATTATTTTGACATCTGTGTAGGCTGTGGAATGATTCTTTTATCGCTGTGTGTGAGGCATATTTATATCTCTGGCTGTAGCACGGAGCATATGCAAAGCCTTCAGCAGCCTATTCTAGGAGGTCTTGCTTGTGGACACATCAGGCCCCATGAGGAGGGCCCGAGGAGCATCCGTGTTTACTACGCTTAGCGGGATTCGCTCCCAAGTGTAAGGGTGCCTGTCTTATGAGCCAGTCCCAACGGAGACAGGGGCCTTGGGACCAGAAGGACCCTATCCCGCCAACCATGTTGCAAACCTTAGAGGCGGCACCAGCTGATGTCTGCTAGCTGCAGGCACCATCGCCTGACACCCTCACATCCTGGCTGTCTTTGGGCGTTGCTTCAACCAATCTTCACCTCCGTCCTCTGCGCTAGCCCCAGTCTCCCACTACTCAGAGAAGGAAACCGAGGCCCAGACAAGGAGCCGAGCTCACGTCCTCCAGTTAAGAAGCAGCACGCAGGATTTCATCTTGGGGCATGCACCAGAGGGTCAGTGTGGTCCATGTCACCTTCTCCTCCCCAGAAACCCCTGTCAGAGGAAGCAGAGGGGCAAAATCTAAATGGCTTTCCCAGGGACAATGTCCATCTGGCCTAATGATGGGGTGTGGTGGGGCTCAGAGGGGGAGTAGAGGAAGCAGGACCTGGGGTTCAGGCCTATTCAGAGTTTGATGGTGGGGAAGGAGCTGTGCTGAAGTGCCACGTGACTCGGGGTGAAGGTCGTGACCTTTCTGAATCCTAGTGACCTCACCTGCAAAACAGGGATAATAAGAGGAATTATTGCCTGCAGTGGTTTGCTATGCTGCTGTGACAATGTCCTCAGACTGGCTGGCTTTCGACAGACATCCATTGTCCCCAGGTCTGCAGCGAAGAGGTCCAGCATTAAGACGTCAGCAGGCCAGTTCCCTCCGAGGGCTGTGCCTTTAGATCTCAGCTTCTCCTCTGTCACTTCATGGCTTCTTTTTGTCCAAAGCTCCCCTTTTATAAGATTCTGGTCAGATTGGATTGGGATCCACCCTAATGGTCTGAGTTTAACTGGATGGACCCCTATAAGACCCTGTCTCTGCAGAGACATCTTGAGGTTCTGGGAGCCACGGCTTCAATATGGGAATTAGGGAGCAGGACGACATAGATGAAGCTATCATGTGACCTCAGCAAAGGGTTTATCAATTAATACAAAAACTGTATGTGGAAACACATTCCCGAATGTCCCCCCTGGCCACACACCCATCAAACGCCCTGGCCAGATGCCCTAGGGTTACATACGTGCCCAGCGTGGACTGCTTGGTTGGTGGGTACTGGTGCTTGTGGGCATGGGTTCTGCCTAGCTACCTCACCACTGAAGACATCTTCCCCCCAACACACACATGCACACACACATGCACCAAACATATGTGCATGTGTACATGTGTACACCCATGTATGCACACACATACATGTCTATGCACATATACATGTGTACACATGCATACACATAATGTACACAAGTGCACACATGCACACACTCATACACAATACATACATGCACACAAGCACACACACATACATGCACACATGCACCTGCACACACATTCACACATGCATACACACATACACACACATAGGCCAATGGCAGACACACTTTCTCTGCCATTCTACTGCCCTAGTGTAATGAATTCAGAGTCCCACCCATTCACGTGTGCAACCCAGCCCTCTCATATATTTGTTGGCCGACATTTCCTGGGTGCTGGCTCTGGGGCTTGCCCTCTTAGAGTTCATGGTCTACTGAGGGAGACAGATCTGCCACCCTGGGAGCACGCCTGTCCCTAACATCATGAAGACCATGCGCTTTGGCACGAGCAAGAGTCTGAAGGTCTTGTTGGCAGTTCCCCGTGGGCATCTCTTAGCAAGGGCATGTTAGCTGTTTCCAAGGACAGTTGGCACTTAGCGCAGCTGCTCTCAGCTGAGCGCAAGACATAGCTGTAAAGGAGGAACAAAATACTTGGAGTAACAAGTCACAGAACATCAACTTTGCCGCCTTGTATTTCCTGGAACTTCTCTGCTGCCCAAGAATGCATTTCCATGACTCTGGGTGGCACCCAGCCCCCAGAGCACTGGAAGGGGTGCTGCAGTGGTGGGCATGGAGGAGAGCTTAGAATTCCGCTCGGCTCTCAGAGGTCCGTGTGGAACACTGGCCCCTTCAACAGGTCCAACAAAGTCGCTGCAGGCTCTCTTGAAGCTGGGGTCCAAACCATGAGAGCTGAGAGATTTTCTCACAATCACCACCAAGACGGTATGGAACCAGAGGCCTTGGGGAGCAGAGGTAGAGAGAGAGATGCATTCGTTCACCTGCAAATACTTGCATGGAGCCCACTGTGTGTGAGTTCCTGCGTAAGAAGCAGACAAGACCCTGTTGCTCCCCCTGGGCTTAAAACAAACAGAACGGCACTGTGGTAACAACACAGACTGGAGAACGAGGAGGCGTGAGTTCTCATCCCTGTCCTGCACCCTGAAGAGTGGTCTTGGATAAATCACCTACCTTCCTGTGAATCAGTTTCCCCCTCTGTACTGTGCATAATCGCAGTACCTATCTCATGAGGGCTTTGCATGGATGATATAAACCAGTGTGACGGAAGTGCTTGGTACAGAAGATGTTCTCAAAGTATGAGCTGTTGCAGTACATTTCATAAGATGTTTGAACAAGCTATGCTGCAGACCTGTATAAAAACATAAATGTTTAATCCCATTGTCAAATATTTTGAAGAATAACAGGGATGATAGCAAAGGAGGAGAAGGGGAAATGTTAGAACTAAGATAAAGCAAGGTACATTCCAAGCAGTTATAAATCTCACTGTATATACAATAGCCATATAAATAAAAATGCTCTTCATAGGTACAAGAATTATGTCACTGTATTTGGGTTTTTTAGGAACAACATAGGACCCAGAAGAAAGGCAAGGGATCAGGGGGCGGGAGGGGGAAGGTAGAGGGATGTGGGGGGTGGATAGTGAACAAATTGTATTGCTGAATTGTGTGCATTTAGGAATATGCAATTTCTCCCAACATTATGTAAAACTATAATGCACTAATGAAAATAAATTTTAAAAAAGTATGAGCTGTTATTATACATTGCTATCCAATGGGAGTAGGGGCTGCTAAATTAACAATGATGCAAATGAATGTAAACGTGGGACACCCTGAGAGTCCAGGATGAAGGATTTGAGTGGAGACATCAGCGAAGGTTTCCTGGGGCAACCGACTGTTGGAGTAGAAATTTGAAGAACAAGTGAAAGCTACCTAGGGTTAAATTAAAAAGGAGTGAACCATAGAAAGCAACGTGTGCAAAGGTCCGGGGGCAGGAGGAAGCGTGGAAATTTCCAAGCACTGAAAGGACAGCAGAATGGCCAGAAGACAGAGCAAGAAGATCACAGCTCAAGAGGGCGGCAGAGATGCAGGCAGAGGCCAGCGAGAGACAGCCCTTGGTAAGGATCTCTGTGTTCTGCGCATCTGCCTCAAGGCAAGTCTAAACCCTCCCCACGCTGGACAGTTCATTACTCGCCTTTTTATTAACCATCCCCAGAGGAATTTCACAAACCCCCTTAGCAAAATCCTACTGCAGCCTGAACATAAATCACATATGCCAGCTATTTTTAAAAGGAGGTTATGGTGGAAAGTTAAAGGCATTCTCCTTGGTCCACCAGTAAGAATTTCCAGGCTGTGCATGTAGCTGAATGACTTACAAGGCTCCTTGCTTCCCAGAAATATCGGGGAGTTTAAAATAGAAAAGTCATCATTTGCTGCTCAGGAAACTTCAATGCCACACCAAACGGCAGAAGGGAGAGGAAGAGAGGAGTATTCATTGAGGGCCAAGAGCGTTCAAGTGGCAGTGGGCTCTGTGCACACCTGTGTGTCCTCGCCCCATAAGACAATTATTAGCCCCGCTTTACACAGGAGTCTCCTGCTGCCTTGCCCGAGGTCAGTGTTGGGACCAAAAGCCTGAATTTAGCACCCTTGATTGGTGGCCAAGGTAAGGAAGAAGGAAACAGTGGTGTCAAAGGCTGGATTGTCAATGCCCCTCTGGATGTGGTGGCCAGCCTTGCTGGTTCACCAGAGACTGTCATTAAAACTCCCATGTCTCAGGAAACCCTCTGTTATAGGCAAACCAGATAGATTGTTCCCCCGACCTACCCTGCCAAAGGACCCAGAAAAAATCCCAGTGGGGGTTTTTCTCCTGAGACAATTTGGGAATGAACAATAAATAAAACATGATAAACAGTAAAATCAAATAAATCAAAAATCCTCAGGCTCCTTGTTCATTGGCAAGCTTGGGCACATCTCTCAACACCCATGAACTTAAAATGAAAAAGATGAGTGAGAACAAAGGGTTTTAAGACCCAGTACCGTATAGATCAACCAGGGTTCTTCTTTTTAACCCAAAAATGGAGTCGTTCTTCAGTCATCAAACTGGAACAGACATCCAGCGTCTGTTGACCTTCAAGAGGCAGCCTGGGTTCTACGCATAGGGAACTCACAGCCGAGGTTTCTGCCTTCACGGGAGTTACCTTCTTGTAGGAAAGACGTCAACAGGGAAGGAAATGACGTCAGGATTCGAACGAGATCCCTGTGGACCTGTGCCTATTTCTGTACTCTGCACAATAACCAAGACGTGCAATCAGCCCAGGTGCCCAGCAAGTGGGGATTGGATAAAGAGAGATATAAAGTATGTGCACACAATTCCGCTTTAAAGAAGAATGCGATCAAGTCACCTGAAGGAAAATGGATGGACCCAGAGGTCATCGGGTTATGTAAAATTAGCCAGATGCAGATGTGGAAACTTAAAGAAAAATGATGTTCTGAAAATAGAAGAGGGACTCAGAGAAGGCAAAGGGGCTGGGAGAGAGGGAGACAGGTAGTTGGGAGGGTGGATGTGACCAAATCACAATCTATACATGTGGAGAAATGTCATGGTGAAGCCTGTTGACTTGCACAATTAATATGATTGAATGACTATAAGAAAAAGGGTATATTTTTAAAAATGTATAATTTGTTGTTCTCTTATTCAAAATAAACAGTACTTTCTCATCTAAAAAATTAAAATTAAAAAGCTGATTGACATGCAAATAATAATTTCAGGAACTGACACCAGCTCTAAAGAAAACACAGCAGGTGACATGAACAAGATTGACTGGAGGAGGCCACGGGACTGCTCCTGCTGTCACCATGGCACCTCTCAGAAGGTGACATGGCACCTGAGAGCCGGACTGTGAAGCCTTGTCCAACATCCAGAGGCAGCGTATCCCTGTCTAGGAACAAGCAAGTGAGTTGTGTGGTCATTGAGATGCAGGAGCTTGGCAGGTGTAAGAGACATAAAGACAGGTCAGGGGGGTCTCGGCACAGAGAGGAAGGGGGTGGGACCAGGGCAGGTGAGGTCAGATGGAGGTGATGTAGGAGTTCAGGTGTTAATGTAGGCAGGTGGGAACACTACCGGGGTGTCCTAAAGGATTATATCATCTGATTTACATGTTTACAGGAACAGGTGGACTCTTGAACAGAGAAGGGATTGTAAGAGCAGTAGCAGTGGGACCTGACAGAAGTCCTGTGACCAATGATGGAGGCTTGCATTGGGTAGGAGGTCATGGAGATGGAAGGCTGAGATGTCAGCAGGGCTAACTTGAGGACTTGTGGTTGTCTGGCTGCAGGGCTCCAAGGGCAAAGGGCTCCTTAAGGATTTCTCTATTCTAACAGCCACATCAGCTTGAGTAACTTCCTTAAATTCTCTGAGCCTCAGTTTCCCCTCCCAACCTGCATTCTCAGGGAGAACCAAATAACTGCCTAGCACAGAGCTCAAGCCAGGTAGCGGTTAAAAAAAAAAATCTATGTCTTCTATTAGAATGTTTCAGGTTTGACTGCTGCTGGAAAAGAACAGCATAGGGTTCAGGAAATGTAACTTAGGGGCTGGAGCAGTGGCTCAGTGGTTGCGGCACTTGCCTGGCATGCATGAGGACCCAGGTTCGAACCTCCGCACCTTGTATACAGCAAAGTGTTGGAGCAACAAAAGCCACATGAAAAACTAAATAAGATTGATTCTCTCTTTCTCTCTCTCTCTTGCTGTCTCTCTCTCTCTTACAAAAAAAGAAAAGAAAAGAAAAGAAATGTAGCTTAATCCAGGAACGCATAAATTAACTTCCTAGCAACTTGGAGCGCTCTGTACATCTGGGTTCAGGGAACTCCTCCAACCAGGGATTTTCACGTGCCTGTGCATCAGCTTTAGTTCAGCCATAGATGAGACTCAAGCCTCGATTACCTCGGTGCAGCAGGCAGCCCTGAGCATCCAAGAGTCGCGGTTGATCCTTTACTCATCGACCGGGGTGGGACCAGAAAGGATTCTCCTGCTAGTGACAGTTTGCAGCACTCTCAGGAGACAATGCCTGATGAAAGGACTCCTCGGCCTCTTTCTCTGCTCCCTCACACATAATCTTTAATCATCTTTACAGCCAAACAGTTCAGATGACATGCTCACCAAGAGTTATTACAGAAAAACTATTTCATCTCCACAGCCCAGAAGTATATTCAGGAAGGGGTAAAAAAAAATTAAAAAAATTCCCTAAATCACTAATGTAGTCATAAAGCTCTTCAGAGATTAGATTCTAACGTGAAGTTTGACACATATTGCTCATTTCTTCTTTCCATGGATTTTTTTTTCTTTAATGACTGGGGGTTTCGATCCTTTATAGGTAAGCTAGGTTTACTTGATCCTCCTCTGGGATTTAAGACTTGCAATGACAAGTACTAGAGAAATTTTAAATGATTTTAAAACACAAAAAACTGTGTGGGGGCAAGATTGAGGGTAAACAGGGCTCTAATCCAAGGTTGCCGCTGCCCTCTGCAGATACAGCCTGTCTTCCGCTCTGCCCTTCAGTCTGCTCACGTGTTTGCCTGATTCCACTTGCTTTAGCACAATTGCTGTGTGGGCCACAAAAGTAAATAAAGAAAAAAAATGAAGGCAGGTGGATGAGAAGGTGGTGATCACATTTTCTGAACCCCAGGATGAAGTGTGCGGGCCCCCGGCAGGAGCTCACCAGCGTTCAGTTCACATCTGCGAAGCAGGTGCAGAGGCGTGGCCACAGGAACCGGCGAGTCCAGATGGGAAGAGACATGAAGTGACATGAACCCCATTCTGCAGATGGCAAAATTGAGGCCCAAAGTCTCATGAAGTGGTAAAATAGAGCTCCAGAGTGCAGTGCTGTCACTGTTATACACGGGGGCTTCTCCCCGGAAGCAACATGACGGAATACCCCAAAGCGGGATTTTCCTGGCGGTTCCTTCTAAATGCATCTTTGGAAGACAAGAAGCCTCATGACAACAGCTTGAACTTGGAATCAGAAAGACAGAGTTATAATCTGTCACAGGCTCGTTCAGGGACTACAGAAAGACAGGTGGCTTCTCCATGCCCAGGTTTCCCCATGTGGCTTCTAAGGTAACAGTGACGGCATTTCTTACTACAAATGGAATATATATTTACTATAAAAATTATAAAACTGTGGCTAAGTAAAAGAAGGAAAAAGTTAATTTGTTCAAAATCTCTCCACCCAGAGATGAATTTTGATATTTTGCTATATGTATTCATATCTGCATATTCACAGTTGTATCAACATTACAAGTAGGATCATATTATTCATATCACTGTGTAACTATGCTTTTTAATCACCCACCAATGCCTCCTAGACAACTTTCCATGTCAATAGCTGTTCTACACCACCATGATACAGCACTGCAGCATTTTCTTTATGTAATATCCCCTTAGGGATATTTAGTTTGACACCTCAAAGATGATTTCCTTAGTATAAATTCTTCAAGTTGATCCTCCTTCAGAGAAGAAGTGTAACTTCAGCTCTTGAAGCATTGCAGAGGCAAGCACAGGGGTAAACTGCAAGGGAAAGGCAGCATGATAGGGCTCCGCCTGCCTTCCAAGCCATGGAGGAGCAGGATGTGACCCCTGGAGTCCCCTCTCCAGCTGCAGCATTGTCACAGGGTGACAATCCTCCTGCAGCACCAGCCCAGGTGGGGGCAGGAGGGTGAAGCTGGGACATTTTCACTGCACTGCCCCAGGAGGAAAACAGCAGGAGGAAAAGAGGGCTCATTATCCTTTCAGAATTTTCTCTTTGTCTAATTTTCTCCTTTTGACAGGGAAGATTTAAGCCATGGACAGAGAAGGAATCCACGCTGTCAAGAGCTGTTCTTGTTTTAGTTACAACACATGCAGCCAGGCCCACGATTTCTTACTCCTTCATCACTATCAACAATTCAGCGGGGAAAACAACATAAAGGACACATTTTCCTCCCCAGAGTGAGAAAAGCAAAGCCAAACTAGGTTACTTCTTGCTGAAACCTTCTTTTAAACCCAAACAAAAGGAAGGAAAGAAGTGATCAGCCACCAAGCACACAGGACCAGGTGCTCTGTGAATAATAGGATGACTCCAGGTCATCTGGTCGACCTGCCTACTGCACAGCTGGGGAAGGTGTGACTGGGAGGCACTCCTTGGATCATCCCAAATGACACTGTTGCTTAGGAACATGACCATCCCAGGGCCCAGGTGGGCTAACTCCTAACCCAGAGCAGTCTGAGACTTGGTATCAATAACATCATGATTCTCAGACACCTACGTGGGAGAATATTAAGAATGAGCTTGCAAATCTCACATGCGCTTGTAACCCAAAAATTAGAATGGCTGCTAAAGTCTTTGGATTTGCCAATAATTCCTGGCCAGGGCTTGCTGAGCCTAGAAAAAGAAATGTGTTTCTATTGAGGTTACACTTCCCTTTGGAGAGCCCAACATCTCACACAGTAGACCAAAAGGGTTTGTTGAGTGACTAAAGGGTTCAATGAGTTGAGTGTCAGACTCTGTCAACAAATAATAGAAGAAAGCAGACCTTAAATAAATGAGGGAACATGCTTAGTTGGATACTTAATCGATGTCTGAATAGTCTGCACAGTGAGACCCACACGTCTTTGACCAACTGGATCTCATGACCTCAGCTCACTATGGTGTTCTGATGAAGTCCAAAGTGTGTCTTAGAACAGAGCTCCTTTCCAGATTCCTTCACCTTTTTAAAGATACTGTAAGTCCGTGAGCCAATTTCAATGGCTCAAAGGCTCACTAGCAATCGAACACTAAAGCGATACGTGGATTGGCTTTGGGATTCCAGACACTTGGCCTCCTTCTCAGGCTGTTAGAAGTTCTGATGACCCTGTCTGGTTCTGAGTTATCTAGAAGGGAAAAATCAACCCAACTGTTACTTCATTGCTACAATTTTCTTGGGATATGCCATTTATCAGAACAGCAGAGTGGGAAGACCCCCCCCAAAAAAACAGTTATTAATGGAAAAGTGCTGCTTCTAAGCCGCACCCTCTAAACGTATCTCAACTAAGTCCTGGTGATAATGCCTTCAGGAGCCTTGGCAGGCTCCACACTGGGTTCTGCTAAGCATGAAGCAGAAATGCTGGGGCTGATGCTACAGTTTAGATTTGGAATGCCCCCAAACACCCCTGTGCTAAATGCCTGGCTCTTGGAGGAGGGGCCTAGTGGGGGCATTGGGTCACTGTGGGTATGCCCTTGAAGGGGATATGGGAACCTCAGCCCCTCTTCGACCTCTCTCCTTGCTTCCTGGCCTCCATTAGACAACAGCCCTCTTCTGCCAAATTCTCCCACCATGATGTACTGAGCCACCTCAGGCCCAAAGCAACAGGGCCCAGCAACCATGGACTGGAACCCTGAGCCAAAAATCAACCTTTTGAGCTTCCGTATCTCTCTCCATAAAGGAACATTGATGACCTCCACCTTACAGCAAGGTGGCGATGCCACAAGCTGATGCATTTTAGGCACTGAACACAAGATCTGGGACATCACCAGGGCTCAGTCAACTACAGCCAGTTGATTACTAAATGCCACAGATAGTACTAAGCCCACAGCACTGCATGCACCTCAAATAAGACAAAAGATGTAAAGAACTGGCACAGATTCTGGCACTTGGGAGGCACTTGATAAATGTTTCCTAATTAATTCATTCATCAGTTTGTTTGTTTTTGTCATTTTTTCCAAATGGCCTTATTGGAAACTTTCTGTATTGATTGTTTTTCTGCAGGGTGAAACCATTATGCAGTAAATATCCAGATATCCCCACAGAAAGCCACCATCAACACCTAGTCCCTGGGCCCTGGGTCAGACTTCAGAGGCCTTTGGCTCAGCACCAGGCAACCAGTGGCTGCAAACATTCTTCTGTTGATAAGAAGAATCTATTGAAAATAAAAACTGAAAATCTGCCACAACCTGGGGTTGGATAAGTTTCAGCAATAGAAGCTACAGCAGAAGGCCCTGGTCCCAGCCCCAAAGGTGCTCAGAAATTTCCCTGATTTCCCCCGTGATGGATGAGGAACCAGGGACTAAGGGTCTGATTGATAGAGGGACAAGCAGCATGCTGGCCGGTAGCAGGGGCTGAGCCGGCTTGCTCTTCCCTGGTGGGTGCAAGAGGCAGAGGAGGATTTATTCAAGTTCCCAGGAGGCTGCCCAAGAGAGGCTGAAATACGGATCTCATAGGGGTCCAATCAAGGTGAGGAGAGGAGCTGGGAGCCCGGGGAGCCCCAGGGCTCTAGTCCCCCTTAGTCTATAGAAAATACCGACCTGGACCCACTAGAGAGAGAAGAGTGCGCCAACCCTCACCTTCCACATCAGAGCATTCATCAGGCATCTTGTCTGAGTCCCGCACTGGGCAGAGCAGGTTGCCAGGAAGCACAGGGTGTGGTGGGCACGGAGAACAGAGGGGCTCCAGGAAGCCCTGATGCCCTCCAGGAGGGGTGACCAATGCACAAAGGATGAGCCAAAATCAGCCAGGCAAGGGAAAGGCAGAGTTTTAGGCACAGGAAGTAACATCATCAAAGGCTTCCAGGGGAAAGAGTGATGGAAATGACTAAGGAATTGCAAGAAGCACATGATGGCTGGATTGGAAAGTGTGAGGAAGGAGGGAAGGGAGAAGTCAGAGAGCCCAGTACGATACCATACAGGGTGCGCAATGGGGAGCCAAGCAGGGTTTCAGACAGGACTCAGTACAACGAAGTTCATAACACGTAAGCTTTTGTGAAGCTTGTCCTGATTGCTCTGTGTGGAATATTGGTCCTCTCAATAACTCGCTGTGTGACTGTAGGCTATTTACACCTTCTCTGAGCCCTGCTTTTCTGTTTTTTAAAATATGAAAAATGAGCTAATAATATGGAGCCATAGCAAGGACCCAGTCTGGCTCCTCCCAGGGCAGGCTCAAGAAGCCCTCTGTGTCACATAGCCCCCAAATCTTCTAGAAACTCTGCTGTCTGGGAGCCATGTCCAGAACGCCTCTCATGCTTAAAAGCAACTGAAGTACTTTGTCTGCCTACATAGGAGCTGAATTTTGGCTCAGAAAATACAGCCTCCTTCAATAAGGTCCCTGTGGCTCCAACCTCATTAGGATTCCATATTCATTACCCATCCTGGCCCTGATACACAGTATATAATAAACACACATTCACAGAGGAAGCCCTGCTTCTCCTTGGGGAGGTCAGGGAGGGGAGCAGATGGGATAGGAACCCCAGACCTCAGCCCCTCAGTGACATCCTATGAACACACTATCACACCTTGAGAAAGTTAATGGACTTGAATGGTTATCTGGAGCCTGCCTCCGCAATTCCACCGCGAGAGGGCTATGGATTTAAACCAACATTGACATATAATAAATTCATGCTCTGCAATATGTTGGAAGGTCTGACTTCATAGGCCTGACTGTCCCTAAGTTTGGACTGAATTCATGTTATGACGTGGCCTGGCTTATCAGCAGGTAAGCTGCTGCTAGTGAGAGGACAAAACCCTTCCTTCTCAGACAGCTGCGGCCTCCCCCATGGGGGCAGCCACACAAAAGCTCCCCTGTCGCTCTCTCTCTCCCATCACCAGGCTTTATTTTCTTCACCGATTTATCTGAGTCTGAGATTATCTGGTTTATGTCTTTGTTTACTGATTTATCACCTGTATGCCAAAGCTCTATGGGAGATTCATTGCTTGCCATTGTAACCCCAGCATTTCCAACAGAGCCAGGCACATAGTAGATGCTCAATAAATATTTCTGAAGCAGACAGGCGTTCATTATCCATGTGTTATCCATGGACTATCTACAGCATTTAATCCAAGACACTGCGGTGGCTCAGTGAGTGGGGTGGGCTCCAGAGACAGAAGGCCTGCATTGGAATTCTTGCTTGGCCATTCACTGAGTGAGTCTGGCAAACTATTTATGTCTGGACTAATAATACCTACTTCCTACTAAGCATTCAAAGAGATACATGTGAGATTCTTAAACCAGCACATAGTAAGTACTCAATCCAAGTTGACCATGAGCTTAACATTTTATATTGCCTCACAATTTTTATATAAATACATTTTTAAAACTTTATTCCAACTAAAAAAAAATGAACAGGTTGAATCTCTAACAATCCTTTGAGGTAGGTTCTGTTATTGTCCCCCATCTTATAGATCGGGAAACTGAGGCACACTTCACTGGCAGGAGGTCACAGGGTGAGGAAGTGGCAGAGCAGGAATTCCAACACACACCAGGGCTCCAGGATTTGTGCTTTTAACTACTGCATCAAGATACCCATGAGATATTCCTACCACTTTTGCAAATAGAGAATCAAAGTATCAACATCAATGTTGGTTTTTATTTGCCTTTTTAAGTATGTAGGAAGGTTTTAAGGGTTTTAAGTGATCACCTGGTCATCCTGGACTCATCCTGGGGGTAGCCACAGTGACATTCATCACCTGCAGCAGCTCACTTAATCCTCCAGCAACACTGCCATACATACTATAGCCTCTGCCTAGGATGCCCACCCAACCTCCTCGTCTGTTATTTCTGGCTGAGCCCCTGTGCTTCTGTGGGATGCCTCTCCCTGAATCATAACCGCAGACCCAACTTTGAAACCCGCCGGCACACTCCAACTCCAAGGTCTGTGTCTATTTCACTCATTCCCACACAGCCTACATGTAGTAGGCATTCCATAATCATTTATCTTGCTGGGCTTTGGGGCACATGCCTGCAATCTGCAGCTCTGGAGGCTGAGGCAGGACTGCAAATTCAAAGCCACCCTCAGGAACTTGGTGAGCCCCTAAAAAACTTAGCAAGAGCCTGTCTCAAAATAAAAATGGCAGGAGATGTGGCTCAGTGGTTAAGTGCCCTGGATTCAGTCCCTAGTATTACTACTGCTACTAATAATAATAATTTAGCTTGTTAAAATAATAAGTTTATGGATAAGAGGAGAGGTTCAGAGAGGCTTAGTAACATGTGTCCAAAGTCAGACCACCGATAAGCAGCAGGGTGGGGATTCAAACCCATATCTCTACAGATCCAAGTTCTTCCTGCATACAGGTACCTACGAGGGTTGTGGATTCCACTCTTACCTGTCTGGACCTTGAGAATCCATGAGACTCCCTCTATGACCCCTTCTCACAGTGGGATTTTCTACCTTGTGAAATAGATCATGGACTGAGTGTATGAAATCCCATGAGCTGGGTTCCAAGCAAATGGCAGCTGGACCCACCGCTCTCATCTGGGGACCGTGCACACACCTTTCTTTGGCTAGTCTAAGTTCTATAGTGAAATGCAAATAAAAATGAAATATTCTTGAAGTCTAGTTTGAGGCAAGCTGGTTATGAAGCAAGAGCAGGAGGCAGCACGGGGAAGCAGAGAAGCCAGCCACATGTCGCCAGGTCCTAGAGGGACAGGGTTGGTTCTTTGGGAGGGGTGCATCCAGGGGCATCCTGGAGAGAGGAGTTGGGTGCTGGACCTTGAAGCATTAGCCAGTAAAACGTCAGTAAGCTTAAACTAATAAGGCTTTCTTGGCACGCATCAGCAAAAGCCCTGAAGGGAAAAGTGCATGCCTCTGGCAGACCCAGCATCAGGTTCAGGGGGATGCAGTGACCAAGGAAGATGTTGGGGCAGTGAGCTCAGACTGCTGGAGGCTAAGGAGTTTGGACTTCCTTACCTAGGAAGAGAGATGTCAACTTTAGGTCCTCGCAAGAAGAAGAGCATTTTAAAATCCAATGCAGGGGTCACAGTGCAATTACACTAAGGAAGGAAGGAAAGAAGGAAGGAAGGAAGGAAGGAAGGAAGGAAGGAAGGAAGGAAGGAAGGAAGGAAGGAAGGAAGGGGAAAAATAAAGGAAGGAAGGGAGGGAGGAAGGGAGGAATAGAGAGAAAAAAAGAAAGGAAGGGTAAAAAGAAACAAAGAAAAACAAGCCATGGTAGGGAGTGGCTGGCTGTCTCCCAAGTCGGAACCCAAGGTGCAACTGATCAGTTGGCTGAACTTGCGGCCTCCTTTTGGCCAAGGAAGGAATGGTGTGGGAAGGAAGTTCCAGGAGTGGGGACATCTGCATTGCTCCTATGGACCACTACCCTATTCTAATAAAGTACCATCATCAAAAGAGTAGAGCCAGCTAGGAGCTGTAGGAAGGAGATCGGTGTTTTGCTGTACATTGCAACCCTGCTACCCAGCCCAGGAGCTGCATACAGCCAGCCCTCAGTGACACAGGATCTATGAGTGTCTGAATGGATAGATGAAGGGAAGGCCTGGTATCTGCTCCAGGGCTCTCAGAAGCAAAGGTACACATTCCTAGGTTTGAGGTCACCTGGGTAAAGTTCAGGATTCCATTCTTGCTCCTCATTTAAATGCTAGCGAAGTTGGGCTGGCTCTAGAGAAGGGTTTACAAAGCTCACTGGGACCATGTAACACAAGTGGCTTTTGCCGTGACTCTCTGAAAACTGTGTGTCATTCACTTGCACCATAATCTACCTCCAGACCTTGGTGTGGTAGGAATAAGGAAAAGAAGCTTTCCCTTGCTGAGTGACTTTTCAGTGTTTTTTGATTCAAAAATTCTCTCAGGACCTCCCATGCATCGAGGCATAGCAGGGGAAAAAATAGGCAAGATTCCTGCTCTCTTGAAGTTTATATTCTAATGAAGGAGTCAAGCCATAATCATGAAAATGTGCAAATGCATGAGATCATTTGGAATGTGATCAATGCTCTAAAAAATTAAACACAGAGATGCAAAAGAGAGAGACTGGCAGGGCAGGAAGCTTTTCAGAAAAGGAGGACATTTGTGGAAATGGCATTTGAGCTGAAATCCAAATAACAGGGAGGAGATGCCATGCACACATCTGCGAGAACAGGACAGCAAGCCACGGTTAACAGTGAGTGCAAAGGTCCTGGGGTGGAGACTGGCACCGCGCGTTTGCGGAGTGGAAAAGAAGCCAGTGTTATTGGAACGAAGAAGTGAAGTCAGAGGGAGGTGTAGGTGAGCAGGAGCGAGGGGCGGTGGCCAGGTAAAGCCCACCAGGCAGGGCTCAGTGAGGAGACTCCAGTGGAGGGTAACAGAACTGATCCAGGTTTGAAGGACAATTCTGGCTCTTGTGTGGAGCAAGAGTTGGAGAAACTGGCAGGAGGCTCTGGAGGTCCCCAGGCAGGGAGATGACAGTGACTCAGACCAACCTGGGGCCCAGAAGCCAAAAGATCCAGGATATATCATTTAGGTGACGTCAACAGGACTCAGGGGAGAACAGGACCAAGCACGCTGGCCACCCATGGGGATGAGGAGGAATGGTTCATCATTCCCATGTTTCAGATTAGGAAACTGAGGCCCAGATCACACAGATGGAGACTGTCAGAGCCAGGATCTGAAGCCAGGCCCACGTGGCTCCAGAGTTCCCATGTCCTTCCCACCCTGCCTTCTGTTTATGAGCTTCTGTTCCTGGCGGTCATTGCCAGAGAACAGGTGTGTGGGGTTTGTGCTTTCCCTGTCAGCCAACAGCTCCTCATTTGGGAAGGAAAAATGAACCTCGCACTAGTTAATGCCACAGTGTTTATTGATTTAGGCAAATGCCTGGCAGCTCCAATTCATCTTCCAAGGGGTAATGTAATAAGGGCCTGCATTATACTGTATCTTTCTCTGTGCTCTGAATATGTCGCCCTCCCTAGTCTCACAATCTCCTCTATGAGTTATGGAAATAAACTCCTGGCACTGACGCATCGGGCAGACGTGTCTTTCTGCAAATAGTGAATCATGGAACAAGCCGAAGGTGGGAATCCAGGGTCAGCTGTGTGATTTTGTGCAAGTCACTCAGCCTCTCTGAGCCTTCAACTTCCCATGCAAAAAAAAGGAGGGGGGGAGTGGTATCTCTGTCCTGACAACCTTGGAAAGTTGAAGCAGAATCATATTAGACATTTCCTGGGAAATTACTCGGTGAACTGCAGTATGTGACATGATTAATATTGTGAGTTCTTCAGTGTTAAGTGAGGAAATGAAGTAGAGATAGCCACCAACCCATTCAATAAATATTTATTGAGCCTCTATTATGTGCTAGACACTGGTCATTCAGTAGTGGGAAAAAGAGACATAACATGTTATCTTATTTTTAAAGAGAGAATAAGTGCAAGAGAGAAAAAGAATTTTTTTCATCTGGTTTTTGTTAGTTGTGTATGTGCTGCTAGAGACTGAACCTGAATTCTCACACGTGCCAGGCAAGTGCTCTATCACTGAGCCAAATCTCCAGTCCTTGACATGTCATCTTCATGGAACTTAGAGTCTAGTGGGAAGAGAATTAACAAATTATATCAGCAATGTATAAAATTTCTCATTGTCAGCACGTGTGTTGAAAGAAAGATGCAGAGGGGCATAAGAGGTCAGAGAAGACTTCTCTGGGAAAATAGTTGGGCTGAAACCTGAAGGATATGTGAGGATTATCTGGGAGTTGGGCAACCAGGAGGAGGAAGAGAGCATTCAGTCCATGGGCACAGAACGTGCAAAGGTCCTGAGGCAGGAAGGGGTCGAGGGCACATTGGGGAATGCAGAAGAAAGCCAAAATAGTTGGAATAGAGAGGAGAGAGTGTCACCGTCATGAGACGGGGCTGGAGTGAGGGGCAGGACCTTGCAGGCCACAGCCTGTCCCAGGTGTTCTGAAGGAAGTGGAAGAATGGGAGAGAGATGGAGAGAAGTTGGCAAACTAGAGAATGATAGCACAGACCAGGGGCCAAGTTGAGCACGGCATGGTGCTTTCAGGGATGAGCATGTAGTTCACTAGGGTGAGGATCAAGGGTGGCCAAGAGCAAGGAAGCAGACTGGTGGAGCAGTCAGGGCTCTGATATTTCACCAACCTTGGGTGATGATGAAGGATTCCCCATGGTGTTCGAGAGAATGTTATCATATGTGATAGAAGACAGCAAGCGAATGAGATACATGTGTTTACAAGGCCCTAGGGTTAGGCTGGAAGTGGGAAGAGACATTTGATAGTTGGTTCTGGAGTCTAGGAGGGAAATGAGAGGGAGAGCCCAGCTAGTGATGTGAGAAGATTCCAGTAGATGGGGGCCAGGGGCCTTTGTCCAGTTGTGCATAAGAAGGGCTCATCTCTGCCGCCCTCTCCTGCAGCATCCTGCCCTGGACCTCGGGTTTCCAGGCTCTTGGCCAGACCCTGCACTCCCCATTGCTGCGGCTCCCATCTCCCCACCTTGGTCAGGTGCTGTGCTGTGTGTTAACACCAGCACAGCTGTGGCTTATGTAACACTGTTGTTCCTGTCCTATGAGAGCAAAGAGCGGGGAGAGGCTGCCTGACAAGTCATTTTGCATGTAAAACACAATCCGCCAGAGGCTTGGGGAAGTGCACCTGTGGCTCCTCCTCACACTGGCTCACGCCCACCTGCATGCTCCCTGCTTTCTGCCTCTTTGCCCTGGGAGCACAATGACAAGAGAGATAAGAAAGTCCTCTCCTCTCTCAGAACCTGGCACCGACACTTTAAAGTTCAGTGTGTGTGTGTGTGTGTGTGTGTGTGGTTATTCTCTGCTTTCCTTTTATTTATAAAATTACATTGAGGACACATGCTTTCTCAACTGCAAAATAAGGATAATAGTCCTTAATTTACAAGTAGTTGGTGAGGATAAAATGAAGTAATCCATATAAATAGGGGCTTACATGATGTTTGGCACATAGTAGGCATTCGTTAAAAGATTTTTGTGGGCGGGGGGCTGCCCTTTAACAAGTGCTAACTTTGTTGCCAGGCTCTGTGCGGTTCCCTGGCAATGCCCAACCTAACAAATTGGTGGGGTGCTGACCATGGTCCTGAATCATCCCAATGCCCAACCCCAGAAACTGGGTGCTGACCTTGGTCCTGAATAATCTCAATGCCCGAACTCACAAATTTTGTGCTGGCCACGGTCCTGAATAATCTCACTGCCTAACCTCGCAATCTGGGGTGCTGGCCATGGTTCTGAATCGTCTTCGGCAGCTGGGAGCTTTTCTCGCCCAGCTCCAGGAAGCTGATGATATCACTCATCCATCATTCCCCAGTAATTCTTAGCCATGTGACTTTCAAAAGACATAACCTTAAGTCTCTTTGAAAAATAAACTTTATTTGTGTATGATTTATAATCAACAAATGTGCCCATTTAGCTATACATTTTAATGACTTTTGACAAATGTTTATGCCAGTGTAACCATCACCACCATCAAGACAGAATATCTCCATCACCCTAGGGAGCCCCATTGGATCTCGTCTTAATTAATCTCCCATGCCCAGCCTCGAGCAAACACTGATTTCTTGACACTAGACATTTGTCATTTCTGGATTTTGTATAAATGGCATTATGCAGTATATACTCTTTATATCTGCCTTCTTTACCACAGTATAATGTTTTTGGAATTCATCCATACTGGTGCACACATATCAACAGTTCATTAATTTTTATTGTGAAGTTGTATCCCGCAGATAGTTGATTCATCCATTAGAGATGGGTTTTTGGATTTTTGTTTCTAGTTTGGAGCTGTTATGAATACAGCTATCATGAGCATTAGTGTACAGGTCTGCTGGGGATCATATTTTCATTTATCAAGAAGATACACCTAGGTCTGGAATTTATTAGTCAAATAAAAATTATAAGGTAAACCTGATTCTTTAAAAACTTGGAAACTCTTTTCTGCTATCCATTTTAAGCCTGCAGTGTTTGAAAATCCTAGTCACTCTTCATTTTCACCACCGCTGGATGTTCTTGATCTTTTCACTTTAATCATTCTAATGAGTGATAGCTGGTTACGGTTTTGGTTTACATGCTTCTGATGTCTGATGACATTGAGTATCTTTTCTTGGGCTTGTTAACCATTTATGCATCTTCTTTGGTGAGTTCTCTGTTCACATCATTTAAGTTTGATTTGAATCCTAACACAAATACACGATCTTTGTGGTGGAAGTTATTAAAGCTCAGAATTTTTGGAAGATGCAATCAACCTCAGGATAACATCATCCAAGCAAAGTCCCTTCACTCTGAGTCATTGGGCTCATTGGACTAACAGACTAACGGCTATTGCCAATGTGGGATTCTGGCTGTGGATACACCACAGACAGGTGGGCAGATTGGTACAGTGAGAAAGACCCATCCTGCTATCTCAAACCAATCCCTCCATAGCTGGTGAGTTACACAACCTCTGCAATAGTCATTTTAGTTACACACTAAGAAAAAGTTGATGTAACCTACTTCAATGTGCTATCAGGAGGACTTCAGCTGATATACATATGGTGTCTAGTGTATGTAGGTACCAAATATCTACTATTCATTTAATCCTCAACACATCAGTTATCAGTTATCACAACAACAGTGAAGGTTTTTTTTTTAAATAAGCATTTACTTAGCTCCCAAATCTGTGATCACTGGTTTTGGCTGGGATGAGCAGGGCAGATCTTCTCACATCTGCTCAGCTCATTCACATGCCTGGGACTCACTGGCTGGATGAACTCAGATGGGGCAACTAAGTGACCTGGCTCTGTCCCATATGTCTCTCATCCTCAGTGGACAAGTCTGGGAATGTGCTCCTGGAAATGGCACAGATGCAGGACAGAAAGCAGAAGCACACAAGAGCTCTTCAGTGCCAGGCTCAGCACCAGCAGATAGTCACTTCTGCCCTAGTCTAGTGGCCAAAGCAAATCACAAGGCCAGACCAAGCTCAAGAGCTGGGGAAATAGATTTCACCTCTTTGGGGACTGAATCTCCAAAGTCACAGAGAAAAGTGTGCATACAGGGAGGACCAAAGAATTGGGTCTATCATTTCTACCTGTTACCCAGTACAATCTCCAGGTAACCCAAACAATACACTTATTTCTTGCTCTCACATCTCATGAATTCTGGGTGGAATCTGAATATCTAAAATCTGATATCTCCTGATTCCAGAACCAAAAATCAACATCCAATCTCCTGACTTCTGTAAGATGTGTGAGCATTGCTGCTCATTAGCGAGTCTAGCAGGGCCAAGAGGTGAGACAGAAGCTGAGAAGGTGGGTCATTTGTACAAAAATACCAATGGTTCTCACATCCCCACCCACCAACTCCATTCCTTTGTCCTAATAACTGGACTGGATTCCAAGGAGCCAAGCAGACTACCTCTCTGCTTAGGAGAGGTTAATGCTCTGGCCTCAGAGGGAGATACTTTAACAAGCTTCTTTCACTGAATCCAAGCCCAAGTCATCTTGGACTTGGATCCTGAAACACAATATGAATAGATTGGGGCAAATGAAGAAGTCCCACCTCTCAAGCAATGATTACTGGGTAGTCTGACCAGCTCACAAAGAAGTGCCTACTGGTTTCCCCAGCCACACACATGTGGGCTCCTGGCAGACTATTTATACAACAGGGCACCACCACTACCATCCATACCTGAGTCTTTTTTACTTGAATGCAAATGGGTCCCCCAACCCTAGGTGGGTCAGAACCATTCCTTTAGAATTTAGAATTGACGTATACACTCCCTTCTGGTGGTTGGCCCTGTAATCATTTGAGAAGTGTGGGCTTGGCAGCTTCTGCCCATTGTGAAGATCATGTGGATTAGTGAAACAGAGAAAAAAGGTCTTCAGAAAAAGGAAATGAAGCACAGAGGTACAGAGTGGGACACAGAATCTAAATCCCTGGTCTAGCAACTAGATATTTTCACCAAGGATTGAACCCAGGGGCACTTAACCATTTCCCCAGTCCTGCTCTTTTTATTTTTTATTTTGAGACAGGATCTTGCCTGTTGGTTAGGGCCTCATTAAGTTGCTGAGGCTGGCTTTGAACTTGCAATCCTCCTATCTCAGCCTCCCAAACTGTTGGGATTGCAGGTGTGTGCCACTGTGCCTGGCAGGATAACTTCTTACAGTGGCATTATGCTGAGGATATTTTTGTCTGTCTAATATTTATTCTTTTTTTAAGAGAGAGGTACAATGAAAGAGAGAGAAAGATGGAATCCATTTTATTTAGTTTTTCATGTGGCTTTCATTGTTCCAACACTTTGTTATGTATGTGGTGTTTGAATTTGAACCCATGTCCTCCCACATGCCAGGCAAGCACTGTAACACCTGAGCCACTGCTCTGGCCCCCAATATTTATTCTTATTCAGGAACTAATAGTTTGAACTTCCCTTGGAGAACCACCTCCCTGACCCCTGAATCTAGGAAAACAGCTGACCACACCCTAATACTAAGGAAGACCTGGCTAAATAAGAGCATCACATTGCTCTGGTCACATGGGTAATTTCAGGGACAAGAATATTAACCAATTAGAGCCACTTAATCCCAAGACTTTGGCAGATGAGACAAGAAGAAAGAAAACCTCTCCCTTTTCCAGTAGATCTGAACCTGTATGGATGTGAGCCAGGAACTGCTCGCCACCATCTGGCCACCACGAGGAGGAGTCTGTCTAGAAATGGAGTCAGCACAGCAGGAAGCAGGAGTCCTGGTTCCTTCATCCAGCACTGACTGAAGCCAGACCTTCAGGGAATTATTAGGTGCAAGCCGAGAGCTTCTCTTTTGGTCCTAGCTAGCATCAATGTGAGTTTTCTGTACCTTACAACTAAGGATCATTGCTGTTATTTCCATGTGGCCAACACTGCTGTCCATTAGCAAGCCCTGTAGATTTCTAATAAGTCCTTCTTTTCTACCTGTAAAGCTTGAGTAGTTTCTGTTACTGATAACCAGGACTCATAAGTCATGCCCCTTCTACTTTCTATCACACAAGAATGAAAAGTGACAGCATGGGGGTACTGATATTACTTAGTACCAAGCACTGTCCTAGGTGCTTAATTCTATAGACAACCTGCTATGGTAAACTAGGCAATCCTCAAAATCACTTCACCATGCAAAAATCAGGCAATAAAAACTACAGGGTTCAGTGGCTTGGGAGACTAAGGCAGAAGGATCACAAGTTCAAAGGCAGCCTCAGCAACTTAGCAAACCCTGTCTTAAAATAAAACATAAAAAAAGGGCTGGGGAGGTGGCTCAGTAGTTAAGTGTCCCTGGGTTCAACCCCCAGTACCAAAATAAATAAATAAATAAAACTACAGGATTATGGGAAAAAGAGGTTTCGGGTACAACACTTGAAAACTACATCAGGCACATTAAGAAAACAAAAACAGGAACCTGATAAAAGTGCCAGCAGAACATTCCACGCATCGGATGGTTCTAAGACACACAAACGTGGCACTTCACCTGGAAAAGCCAGAGGGTGGCTGGTGGAGGCCAACACTTAGGAAGGGTTGCAGTTTATGAATTATTTTGTTAATGAAATGATGAAAGTTGGATAGAACGCGGCAACGCTAGATGTGGGTGGGTATGGCTCCTCACTTGGGTACTTGGTGGTTTCTGTGGTATGTGTGTGCATATATTTCACTTATTCCGACACGGCTCAGTTCAACTCGGTACAGTACTGTGCATTCACCCATGGCTTCTCACTGATGAAAATATAAGCAAATGTGAAATCTGCATTAAGCCTGAATTGTTTCCTAATATATCAATCTCACTGGAACAAATTCATGTTTTCAGAACAAGTGTAACGGAACTACCTCACACGAGCCTCACTTTAACCTTATAACACAGGTATTATTTTTACTGTTTTAGAAGTAGAAATATTGAAACTAGGTCTGGTGGTACATGATTGTAATCCCAGCCACTCAAGAGAGGTTGAGGCAGGAGGATCACAAGTTCAAAATCAGCTTTAGCAACTTAAGGAGACCCTGTCTCCAAATAAAATATAAAAAGAACTGAGAACGTGAGTCATTGGTTAAGTGCCCCGGGTTCAATCCTTGGTGTGTGCACATGCATGCATACACACACGCACACACGCACACACACACGTACAAGTAGAGACATTGAGGCACAGAGTGCCAGAGAGTGAACAAGCTAACGAGCTAGGAGTCTAATTCACGTCTGTCATTCCGTGATGCTCATGTGTGGTCCACACTGGCAGGTTGTACCTCACCTCAGTGTTTTCTTGATACCTGAATAAATTGTCTCTCCCTTGGCTGACTTCCCATGTCTCAGGAATGACCCAAGAGTCTGTACTGGAATAAAGTAAGTAGAGACTTCCCCCTCTGCCTCAGTGATTCCATCTGTAAAGTGGAGCCGTGTTCACTTACCACGTACCTACCTCCTGCGGAAGGTGCAATGGCTGAACATGCAGCTGAGAAGATGGTAGAGCATCACAAGGCATGATGACTGAGGGCTGGAGAGTGTAGGGGACTCACCAAGGTCACACAGGAAGGTGGTGGAAGGAAAGGGATTCAGATCTGGGACTGTGACTCCCCCATAGAGCTGTTTCCCAGTAGGTCTGGAACAAGAAGCATTGTGCCTATGGTGCTCAGGGGGACCCAGCTTAGCCATTCTTTACACCATCAACACAACCGATCTACAGGAATGGCCAGGAGGTGTGTGCTCAGCCTCCCATGCAGTGCAATTCTGCAAAGTCACCAGCTGCACATAAACTTGTGGCTTGTTATTCCGACACTGAGTTATGGCCCCATGCTAGGAGACAAGCCAATCAATCACTCAACTAACATTTACTGAGAACTCCCCTGTCAGTGGCTTCCTCCCGTCTCTCCATGAAAGGATCTTCTGGGATTCATCTCCCTCACTGCACCCCTCTCTTATAAACGTTTTTATAGAGTTTGCCTACTCAGAAAGCTGCATTTATTAAGGAACAATTAATTCTTTCCTACCATCTTTTATTCATCAAAGCCTTCAAGAGCTGCCCATCAGTGCCTCTGGTCCACCAGAGATAACTACACTTCTCTGCGACACACATGGTGTCACTGTAATTCCAGCAAGGAGCAGGAAGATGTGATGTTTCCGCTTGCTTATGTGGTCTGAATCTGAGGTTGGGTTCCCTTGGAACAGGTTCTTGAACACAGCTTGAATGCAAATAGTTTACTTGGGAGGTGATCTCAGAAGAGGCGTGCAGAAATTAGAGAAGAGAGGCAGCCCAGCTGGCGGGAATAGGTGTGTCACTGCAGCGGGCAGCAGGGCTCTGTCCTACCTTGGGCTGGAGGGAGCTGCTGAGCTGTTGGAGAAGGTGCCTTGAAGTGGTTTTGCTTCACTCAAGGGATGCAAAAGCAGGGCTGCCACCACTAGCATGAGGCTGTTCCCAGGCCTATCAAGTCTCCAATTCTTCTAAGCCACCCCTCCTGCAGGAGAGCATGTCAAAGAAAGCCTGCACTTGGGGTGTGAGGGAGGTTTTGCAGTAGGACACCAGCCATGCATCCAGGGATGGAGGTACTGGTGTAATGAAGGCAGGCACCCATACAGCAATACAGGGAAACGCTGGCTTTCTTTTCTTATGTTTTTTTCATTTTTTTATTTTTGTTTTTTGGTCTGGGGTTTGAATCCAGGACCTCGTTCATGCTAGGTCCTAGGCTACATCTCCAATTCCATTTTTAAAAGTCATTCAAAAATGCTAAACCAGTAATAACTGATGACCATACGTGCTACTGTATGCCAGGCACGATGCTAGCTAGTTGCTATGAATTATCTCACTCAGCCTCCACAGCAGCATCATGAATCCTACAATTACCCTCTATTCAGAAATGAGGAAACCAGTTCTTAGAGGGTCAGAGTGTCAGGGAGAAGCGGAGCTGCGATTTGAACTCACCTGCCTTTGTCTTCCCACTGACTCAAGACAGCAGGAATCTCAAAGGTCATGAGACAGATGTGGACCTAGCTAATTCTGCAGGGTGCAAAGTCTGAGGAGATGTGGCAGCCTCGCCAGGAGGGGTCCAC
>PVKS010022474.1:0-33679 GCA_004027875.1 Aplodontia rufa | reverse complement strand
AGTTCAAACCCCAGCACCACGTACACAACTGATTGTCGGAGCAACAAAAGCCATGTGAAAAACTCAATAAAAGTTGATTCTCTCTCTCTCTCTCTCACTGTCCTTCTCTCTTTAAAAAAAAAAAAACAGAGTGTGGGTCGATGATCACACCTGGCTTCTAAATGGAGACACTTCCTAGGTGAGGTTCTTGGAGGGCCTGGCTTTTGCCCTTCTCAGCTGGAAGTCAGATTCCAGGACTCCTCCCAGTATTTTTGTCATAAAAAGGGAATGTAGACCTTTACCACCACTGCTACCTGTGAATACAATTTGGCTTTTATTGGGTTGAGACTCAGTGTTTTTTGTGACCGCCTGCCCAGAATCCTATCCCATTTCAGCCAAAGCCCCAGCAGCCGCTGGCAATATTTTGGATCCCAGGGCAGCGTGGCCACCCTGAACTCCTGGCACCTGGAGCAGAGGCTGCCTGGTCCTGAGGCTCTCACAGGTCCAAAAGGCACTTCTACTCCACCCCAAATATGCAGTGACTGAGAGGCACATCTGTCCAGATTGCACATGGCTCCTGGGAAATCTCCACCCTGAACTCACAGAGCCTAAGGCAGTCAGAATGTGCAGCTCTTGGAGCCCTCTTTGGCCCACACTCACGGCTCCTGAGGCAGTCATTCATGGGACTCCTGGGGCAGTCAGCAGCCCATGGTGCTGCACCTTGGGCAGCATCTGACCCAAACTCACAGCTCCCAGAGAAGCTGCCTGGACCATTTTCCTTCTCAAAATGTTGATCTCCCCTGCTTTCCTCAGCCAGTTTGGAGGCATGTTGAAGTTACGTGCTCTAATGTGGACCCTGGGTTCACCCAAGGTGTGGGAGCCCTTCTGATAGCAGGATTCTCCATGTCACTTTGTCCTTCCTGCATTTGTGAGAGTTCTTCCCTCCCTCTGTGCCAAACCAGCAGCACAATTGCAAGTTGGTGTTCCTTGCAGAGGGCCCTATGTGGTTTTTTTTCTTTCTTGCTTATTGTATCGAAGCCTCTGAGTCTCTAGCTTTATTTGTCTACTAATGAGTTTCAGTGAAATTTTGCTGTTCACCCACCTCACAGAAAGACACTTCTCCTTCTGCTGACGTCCTGCTTCATGGAAAGATTCTATATGCAGCCCTCCTGCCAGTCGCCATCTTCCCCTGTTACCTCCCTATAGCTTTTATCTAATGGCTTCTACCTAATCAAAAAATTGACTTATATCTAATGAATAATTCTATACTGCAGGTCATTTATCTAGAAGGACAGTTTGCATTTCACTAATCATGGAGAATTCATCAGGAGGTAAATGGATATTTCAGGGCACTTTTCCTTGCCAATGTAAGGGAAATAATTTTTATTGTGCTCTATGATTTCATGAGTCCTCATCCAGCTACTTGTCTGTGAGTTAGACAAACGTTTTCTGAAGACAATAAGGCTCTATTCATCCATATGCCTTACCCCACCCAACCTGAGTCTTCCTTTGCATAAGAGGACCCTCCCCTTGCCTTGAGTGGGTGGTGGTCACACAACTGCTGATGGCTTGACCATGCATAGATCCCCTCCACATTCTCACCAGAGAACTTAACCCTGGAAAGGCCTGCTGCCTCATTCTCACATGAGTAAAACTTAAAAAAGAAAAAAGAATATGAGAATTGTGTTGTCCACCCTTCCTGTTCAAAATGTTGCTCCTCTGTCCAGGACAGATCATAGGCCTCTCTGCTTTGTCTCTTCAAGGAACTGCTTTGACTGGACTCTGCCTACTATTGATTTGGGGGTTTTCAGGCTTGTCTCCTAGCTAAGGCTCTAAGTTTCATTAAGAAAAGTGCTGTGTTCTCTCCTGCCAGGACTTAGCACGGAACATTGTACAAACAATGTGCTCAACACAGTAGCTCTTGACTTCACCTGGTTTGGGTTTCAGTTACCCAGTGGAGTTGTATAAAGAGCATTTGACAGCGAACCAGGAAATCTGAATTCTAGAAACTCAATCCTCCCTCCACTGGGCCCCAGTAACCAGCAGCACAGGCCTGGCCAAAGACTTGAACTGTTTCCAAATCTGAAAAATATATTAAATGATCTGTAATGTCTCTTTTAGTTTAATAGTTTTTACTGTCCCCAATATTAACCACCTGTCAATACTTTAAATCAGTAGTTTAAATCTCTGTTGAAATCAGTGTTATTCCTCTACAAATAATACACTAATTTTACTTCTGAAAAGGCACTTTACCTTCTTAATAATACCCAGAACTCTTAATTGTATTTATTTTAAAGAGGACAAAACTGAATCTTAGCCTTGAAATGATCTATGATCCAAGATTAAAAAGCTCCCACTTCATGAAAAGTTACTGTTTGAAAATGATTGAGATGTTTAATGACCTTGAAATTTATTTTGGTCTATCTTTGCTGTATTTCTATATTTATTCTTACTCTTGGCAATTTTTTTAATCAGAAACAGAAGTTAAAAATGGCTCAAAATGGACCAAAATATCCATTTTTTTACATCATTTGGGTTTTAAAATGTCAAGTGCCATATTTGTGAATCAATACTCAGTAGATTTCACCTAAATAAACCACCAGGGTAAATGAGTGGCACATTTTGCATTTCATGTAGTTGGTTTTTTGAAATTAGCCAAACTCAGGAACTCAAAGGACTAATATTTTCTCTCATATGTGGAAGCTAGAGTAAAATAAAGGAAAGGGGGAGGGAAGGATAAGATCACCTAAAGAACCATTCAAATATAAATACAAATTAGTAGCCTAGCTAAAGGCAGTCTAGTAAAGGAAAGAGAAGGGGAGAGAAAAATAATAGGAAAGAAAAGAGGTTGGATAAAGGGAGGGATTAAAAAAATAAAGTTTGCTTTGCACCTTTAAGATATTATATAAATCCCAGTAATCAATAAAATTGAAAAAGTCAAAAAAAAATCAAAGGAAGATCAGTAGAAGAAAGGAAACAGAGGGAGGAAGTAGGTGAGGGAGGGGGAAATCTGAGGAGGGATATTGGCCAAATTATATTGTTACATTGTGTGCTTGTATAAATAAGTAACAACAAATCTCATCATTATGTATTACTATAATGCACCAATTAAAAAATGTGGGGAAAAAGAAGAAATGCTCTTTTCAAGTCAGCTCCTTTGGCAGTCTTCATGTGGGATTCTAAAATGCCAAGAGATCTGTGAATATGGTGGAAAGCTTGAAGAATTCTCACCACCTCCTCAGAACAGCCTCCCCTTTCCAGCTCTCCTTATTTACTCTTCACATGTTGATTTCCACGGCACGCTTTAGTTACACATGCCAGGTAAGAGAAGCTATTAAAGAAAAATCGATACGACTCATTCTTCAGTAGCAAAGAGATTCATTCCATGGTGACACTGTGTTGCTCAGCAACCCATTTCAAGGTACCTACAGCATACGGGAGTCATGTTCAGACGCTGGCCCATCTGGTGGCGCTTGTCCTTCTTTCACCCGTGAATATGATAAATGCAGCAGTTATCGTGCACTGCTTGTGCGCCCCCTTTTTAAGCTAAACATGCCTGTTTCCTCTTCTTCCTCAATTGCTCTGGTTTCCTTTCCAGATCTCTTTCTGGTCACCTTGCTTGCATTACCTCTGGATTGTCTATGCCTCCTCCCCCTCACCTTTAAAATAGGACACCCAGAGTTAATAGGGTTTCCTGAGCTCTGCTTCAAGTGATGTGAGAATTCATACTTCTCTTGCTCTGGACCCTATATCATACACTACCCCAAAATTACTTATTTTCTGTTTTTCCTCCATACCACTATCTGGCTCATATTGGAGAAAAATGTGAGATGCAGCCAAGTGAAACCTCTAATAATCTTGTTGTTGTTCACATAAACTTTTGTTAAACCAAGTCTCATCTATCCAGCAGCTATACAGCTAATTTCTTAACCCTGAACCGAGACATTCATATTGATTTTCACTTTATCTTCTTGACATTAGTCTGAATTTTTAGGCTTTGGGGGATTTTTTTCTTTTTCTCACATTCATTCAGACTATTTATTTTAGGGTCAGTGATATAGAACAGCTTTGCCCCTTTCCAACTTTTCTTATTTCTCCTCATGTGTTGATTTCTATAGTGTTCTTCAAATATTCCTGCCTGGCACAAAGAAGCTATTAGAGAAAAGTTGATCTGTCTCATCCTTTGGCAGCAAAGAATTTCATTATAAACAATCCTTTCTAACTATTTTTAATTGGACAAATTTGACAAGAATACCTTCTGCATATTTGATTGACTAAAATGCCGAGGAGATCAGCACCAGACAGATTAGTACCCCTGTATGTATGAAGAACCTTTTTTCCTTCCGAGTTGATCTCTGTCAATCAAGATTCTTAACCAGTTTGGGTTACCTAATCATTATCATCCAGCTTGCATTTCTCAGTCTTGTCTGCAAGTCTGTCAAAGTTTTTTCTTTTTTGTTTTTTTCCTCAAATACTGCACTGAAACCATTCCCCTGATCAAGGTTAATCAATTTTTTCAAAATGAGTCTGGAATGCCCAGTACTCCTTGCTGTTACTGACCATCATACCTTGCCTTCGGCGTTATGTTCCTTTCTAGTATTTTCTCTAGAACCGATAGTCTGTTATTATTTAGAATCTATTTTTCCAAGTATTTAAAAGTTAGAAAAAAAATTAGCCATTAACTATGATTCTTTAAGGATTATCCTATACCAACATACTGCCTAATATTTGTGTAATACTTTTCAAATATTGTATACTATTTGAATCTCACTAGGATGCTATTAAAGTGTGGTAGGTACTTTCCCCAGAACAGAGGGCTTTCCCAGAATAAAGGGGACTGCAAGCTGGCACAATCAGTGGGCATGTGCAAGTCAGTAACTGCAACCTGGCACAATCAGTGGGCGTGCGAAAGTCAGTCACAGCTCTGTTGCAATTCTGTATAGAGGATGCCAGTCAGAATGTAGGTTACCATAGAGGGGAGACAAAGGGCTGCTATGCAGAGGGGAAACTGGCAGAAAGTATATAAGACAACACCACGCTCCATTCGCAGTTCAATGTTTGGATATTAATCTGCTGGGCCAGTGCTGGCATGAATAAACCCTGCTTCCTAGATAAAAGCCTTGGTGTCCCATCTCTCTGTGTGAGTATCCTGTAACAACGGTTTATATATAGGATGTCCTCCAAAATCTCATACGTGAGATAATGCAAGAATGTTCAGAAATGAAATGATTAGATTATGAGAGGCAGAACCAAATCTGCTGATATGGATTAACTGGGTGGTAACTGTAGACCGTGACTGGAGGTGGAGGTTTCTGGGAGTGGGCCTTGAGGGTTTATATTTTTCCCTGGTGAGCAAAGATCCTCCCTCCCACCACACCCCACTTCCTTGTTGCCAGGATCTGAGCTGTTTTTCTCCACCATGCCCTTCAGCCATGAAGTTCTGCCTCACCTTAGGCCCAGAGATATGGAGTCAGCTGACCATGGATCTCTAAAACCATGAACCAAAATAAACTTTTCCTCCTTGTGTTCCTCTTGTCGTGCCTTTTGGTCACAGCAACACAAAGTTGACTAGATGCTTACAAAATCCATGCAAATAAAAATTTAAAATACATGGAGTAAATCATCTCCAAATAGATATGATAATTAATATGAACTTGGATCAGGTTTTGAGGGAGGAACCAGGAAGCCTGTTGAGTACAAAGTGTGAATATGGAGCCCAGAAGAGCAGTCTGGAAAGGGTAGAGAATGTGATATGGGGATATTTGTAATGAGGTTAAAAAGTTGAAATAGATTAAAAGGAAAGAGAAGTAACACCAACATTGGAGTCCAGCTTTGAAATTGGTTGATAAAAGGGAGCACAGGTAGGTTTGTGAGGAGAGGAAATATTTAGGTTACTTGAGGGTTAGTAAGTGCATTTTGACTGCAGTTGCTGAGAGCTCAGATATGGGCAGAGTGTGGTGATAGAATCTGTTGCAAAAGATTTCACTGCACTTGGGAGTAGTTTGAGTCTAAGAGGTAATAATAAAGAAAAGAAATTATGAACTCCAGGACAGAGCACCTACAGGTCTGAAGACATGTGGCCATTCACATAGGTGGGGAAGCCAAGGAGAGACAAAGTTGTAGAAAATAAGGGAATAAGATCAGCTTTCCAATTACACAAGAGGTATAAAAAATATAATTGAGTTTGGAAAAATAAAAAACAAAACAAAAACTCATGTGTGATCACAGGTTTGAACAGTTATTATTATTTTGGTGTATTTCCTGTAGAAACTTTATAGGTGGTTCAATTCACATGCACCTGTTATATTATGTTACCTATAATACACATATTTTCCACATAGCTATATGAAACGGTTTTAATAATATTTTGGTACTTATCAAATCAATGTGTCATGAGTTACTGAACTCCCTTGCTATTGGTCATTAAGCCTCCTTTCAAATTTGGGAGGGAGATAATATTTATGCTTTGGGTTTTCCCAAAAATATATTTTGAATTATTTTCTTATGATAGATTCCTAAAATTAGAAAGCCTGAGTCAACAAGTATGAATATATTTTATGATTTTAAAGACATATTATTAATTTGCCTCCAAAAGAGGATACTAATTTCCACTCTCACACCCAGTGTAATTTTTTTTAATTTTTTTATTTTTGAACAACCATACAAGTTTTTGACAAAATAATATAAAATGTGTATATATTCTGGATATTGCAATTATCCCCAGGAGTGCCCCCCAATTACCCTCCCTTATCCTGCCGTTCCCCTTCCCACAATATCTCTAAAAAAAGTCTGAAAATTAATGGGACCTTCATATTGTAATGGCATCTGGGTGGTTTACAGTGAGAGGGAACTGGAGCTAGATGTATACATTCAAATCTTTTTCTATGTAGATAATAAACAAAGCAAATAGGCTAATTCTGTAAAAGAATGAATACAGAGGGGAAATCATGTTAAAAGTTGGAATATTTGCAACCTTCTCATTTTGCAAAGGAACCAGTTTCATGACTGTGGAAAGTGTTGTAAATGATAGGTAAGGAGACTGGGTGAGACATGGGGAGGAGAAGGGAAAGGAGGTAATGAGGAGAAAAAAGGGAGCACATTGCTTCAGAAGGGAAAAATGAAAACCAACAGAAGATGACAGCACCACTGTGTCAAGCAGCAAAGACCTAAAGAAAGAAAACTGAGAATGGAAGATGGACTCGTGGATTTGGAAGAGGGTGGTTTCAGGCTTGCTGATTTCCTTCTGATCCTCATTTTGCTCTGAGAACTGGCCGTTACCCAGCTTCACAGATGGACTTGTAAACATTTATGAGCCCACAAACATTATAAGCTGCCTTGCTCTGCCCCAGGTTATAGTCTCAAGCAATAAAATAAATAAAAAATCAACTTTTTATGACTGTCTGCCTATAAATTATTACTACCTCAGGTTGGTGAACTATTGGAAAAAACTAGACCAATTAACTAACAACACACCTAATTAAATATTTTCTTTTCATGCATTTTGGTACAGCTTCACCCAGCACATGAATAAAAAGAATATTAGACCAATAAAATATAAGTTTTCAGTAAAGACCTAGATTAGAGAATCCAATGTCAATGTTTCTCCTTCTACAAGTATGGCCCTTTGGATATTTTCACTCATGCCACTCTGTGCATAGGCAATTAAAATAAAGTACATTACCTTAAGGATTTTAGGACTAGAAAGAAGATCGGTATTCCTGCAGGTGTAGATAATGGCAAACACAGACAAGATGAGGGTGAGTCTGGAAAAATAGGAAGCTGTGATTAATTACCTGCCATATGGTTTTCTTTTCTTTTCCTGTTTCTGCCCATCCATTTTCATGGTCTCCTAACCGAACAGTATCTCTGTGCTTGCAGCTCACATCACATTGTTCTTAACTTTTGGAATTCTTGGCATTTCCTCTTTTAGGTGATATTTCTCTCTTGCTTAAATTGTCACTTTATTATGTTGAACTCATCCTGCTAGGCACTGAGAAAAACCCAAAATGTGGAATAGGGGACATTTGACTGGTTAAGTAGGTGGAAAGATTGCCAGATTAAATGATTTGTTTCAATTCTATGTGGCAGAGGAACTAGAGAGCAGATATTGAAAATAATTTCTCATAAAATATTCACACTGATGACTGATGAGTGGGAGATTGTTTTGTTGAGTATAAAAAGGTCTATCTGGGTTTTTTTTTTTTTAGTGGGGATTGAACTCAGAGCTGCTTTACCACTGAGCTGTATCCCCAGTCCATTTTATTTTTTATTTTGAGACAGAGTCATTTATTTTTGACATGTACATTTCTTAGAAAAAAATAATTAACATTAGCCTAAACTTCCATTAGTCCTCAACTTTCTAGAAGTTGAGTCCATACCTCAGAAAATCATCTGGCTTTGGGAGTGCTCACTCAGGGGACCTGGAGGGGAAGTGTTAGGTAGTAGCCAGCAATGAGCAGTGAAATGCTTGACAAGGACACAGGTGTTCTTAAAGTTTTCCTTGAGCTACTACAAAGGCAGATCAGCTATGGAAAAACATTAGTACACAAATGCTGAGAATAAACAAAAGCAAAAGAGATAATGGGGAGGGGGAATGCCTCAAGAACAAAGGATCTATGGGACTATTTCTTCACAGGACCCATAAAAGTTGGGATGAAATTAAAAGTTACTAGTGTCAGGTGTCTCCTATTAGCTCAGAAGGGGGTATTCCTTAATAACACAGGTGCACTGAGGTAACTTTGACTGCTATTGACCCCAATAATGTCCACATTAACATGGGACTGACTTGTAGATGAAGCCCCCCTAAACAGGATGGCCACCATGACTGTTCCAGAGAGGACCAACTAAGGTCAAAAACTCCACAACCCCCCGAAGGAGGAGCTGAACATCTGATTGGCGAAGGCTGCTAAAGGAGGACCCCAATTTTCAAATCAAACAGTAATAAATTTGGAGACAGCACTGGCTCCTTTGTCGTTCTCTGCTCAGAAATGGCCCACTCTCTCTATTGAGAGTGCTCTCTGCTTGAATCCTACTCTGCTTTTACTTTACTTTCACCTCTCTTTCACTCATAATAAAATTCTCTTGTGTGACTTTTCGTGTCTGGCTTTAAATTTTCTTTCTGGAACACAGAAGTGAGGTTTGGAGTTTCAGCTCCCTGCTTTCCTGTGACAGAAGTACTTCTACAAAGTGGCACAGGCAGGTGACCATGTTGTCAGGACACTAGACAGGTTTCCAGAGACAGCATCCTACAGCTCCATCTCCTCTTCTGTAACTACGTGGCCATGGAATGCTATGCCATGTGGCTTCTAGGCAGTAAGAACTCTTGATTTTAGACCATCCATTAATAAATGCCCATGTTTCTTCAAATCCATTGCTGCTTGAGTCAGACGGTTTTCCAACTGTATTAATTCTACCAAGAAAGAAAATAATATTCAAGCGTCATTCACGTTCTGCAGAAAATCTACTTTTCATTCTTCTTTCCTCAAGATAAAAAGCATGCCTTGGTGGGTAAGTATCTCACATAAGAGGGAATTTTTGAGTGTTTGATCTGTTGTTTTGTTGTTTTGTTTCGTTTTGGTACTAGGGATTAAACCCAGCGGTACTTTACCACCAAGCTATGACCAATCCTTTTTTTATTTTTCATTTTGAGATAGGTTCTCACTAAGTTGCTGAGGGTCTCACAAAGTTACTAAGACTGGCCTCCATCCTCCCACCTCAGCCACCCAAGTCACCAACATTACAAGCATGAGCCACTGTGGTCTGCAAGATCAGGCTGTTTCTATGTCATAGTCGACACCATGGGCCACTCTTATTTTCATCCCCTTTACAAATGTTTGTGACCAAAGAGAGGAACCCACCATGGAAAACTGTCCCCCATCTTATTATTCTCAGGATGATGCATGTGAAATAGAGATCAGTGGACTCTTGTATGCAGCACACAGGATAGCTGTCAGGGCTGACCTCCAGCTTACATGCATTTTTAATTATAGAATCCCTATATATGTTTTATCTCCCTGTCCTCCTGTACTCACATTGTCTACAGGAACCACAAATGACCAGACTTAGTTTGGAACTTCTTAACTTGATGAATTAAATGCAAGATGGACCGCTTGAAATTGAGTTTCAATAATTAGATTCCTTTAAAATAATGTATTCCCTTCCTAGAGAATGCAAAAATAAGTTTTCTGCAAATAAAGTACATGTCAGGTATTTTCCTGAATAGTGCCTCCCCTTCATAGATTTTTAAAGTAAAACTTTACTCCTTGAAATTCAGAATCATGAAAGAAAGGTAAGAAGGCTTTTTTTTTTAACCAAGAACAGCTTTCATTATCCAGAGTTTTGAGCCTATTCTTAGGGTTGAAGTTGTTTAAATGATTATTTGTTCTTAAAATGTGTGGCTACAAGGGATCCCTCATTACCTTCTGGGGCTTTAAAAATTGAAATCCAGGATCTGAATTCTTTCAGATAGCCAGGAATGGAAGCAACGCATTTTAGGTGAAAAAGTACGATGCATTGGCCTATCTTAGGTTGAAAAGAGAAAGAAAAAATCTGCGGAAAAATAAAATTCAGTAATTGCACCTTGAATCCCTGTTGTTTACTGTTATGTTTGACTTCTGAAAGTTACAGTGTGAGGGAGTTGATTTGAATATATCTTTTCAAGAAAAACATTTTCAAATCTCAGTGCACCATTTAAATGATGCTCTTGAAACCTCAGGTCTTTGCAGATGATTTCTCAAGCACCTCTGGGGTACACATGCCCCTGACATTAATAACAGGTGCAGTAGGATGGGCTGACATGCGGATCTTAACAGCACCTGATATGAATTTTTAACACATTTTTATTCACAAGTTAAAGGTGTTATCTCTGAGAAATTGCTAATCTAATTATCACTCTACATTCCCTTTCCATTTTTCTGGTTGAATACTCATAGAAGCCAGTAGTCACACAGCTATGAAAAACGTCCACCCTCACTGCAGCTTAGAGAGCACATTGCTGTGGAACTCGTCCTGCATCACTCGCTTGTACTTGACCTTCAGAGCTTACACTACCGAGTCATGAAGTCATTTAATCACAGTCGAATTCACATAGCTTAAAATTGTTAATTCAAACCTACCTGCTATAATGTAAAGGTGGAAAAAATCACATCAGATTATCTTAGTAGCAAAAAGCATGTAATTTGAAATTCGAAAGCTTATACAATAACAGTTCTTGTGTATTTAACCAGTAGGTGAGGGGGGCATGAATCGCTGTGAGGAGCCACAGCTCACCCCTGCAGAGCATAATTTTCTTCTGAGGAAAAATTAAAGTAGCCCTCTGCAGGACACCTGGTTCCACCCTAACTTGGGTTGTAGGTGTGTGATAGTTTCTTGTCACTGTGACCAAAATACCTGACAAGAACAACTTAGAGGAAGAAAAGTTTATTTTGGTTCCCAGTTTCAGAGAGTTAGTCCTCGGTGAGCAGACCATCACTCTGGGCCTAGGGTGAGGCAGAATCTCATGGAGGAAGGGCATAGCAGAGGAAAGCTACTCAGTTCATGGCAGCTGGGAAGAGGGAGAGGAGGGAAGGAAGAAAGGGGTCGCAGGAAAGATGAATCTTCCAGGGTATGACTTGAGTGACACACCTCCTCCAGCCATGCTCACCTTCCTACAGTTACCACCCAGTTAGTGCATTCAAACTAGGATGGACTGATCATACTACAGTGTGGACAAGTTACCGAAAACACCTGGTTAAACTGGGGCTACCAAAAATGCCTTAGTTGAATGGATTCAAAACTTCTTTTCAAAGGTGAATTAAAGTGCATAACTTTGGATTTGATCCCCAGCATCAAAAAAACAAAAACAAAAACCTAAAAGTGAATTAATGAACAGAGAGTCAGAGAGTGCACCCTGAGGCCATGGTTGAAAGTGGCTGTGAAAGTTAATAGGCTGCTCTTGATCCCTGCTAGACTGTGACCGGAAATGAATTCGTAGCTGGGGCATATTCTCAGCTTGATATGTGAGGGTCTACGGAAGTGAATCAAATGAGGAATGAAAGAGATTGAATGTTGTCAAGTGGTTTTTCAGTCTGTAAAAAGCTCCTAAGAAGTGGGTAGATGGGAGAAATAGCATGGCGACCTCATGTAGGGGAACGGAACTGTGCTTTGTTGGTTGTGTGGGTCATTCAACAATGCATTTGGGTACCACGTGCAAAGCATGGACTAAGCAAGCAGTCACACATTCAAATGCCTACAGGGGACTCCGGTGAAACGAAAAGCTGGTGCCTCATTTAATGTGGAGTCAGCTTCTGCTAACTGAGTCTGTTAAAGGAGTGTGGGTGTTGAAATGCCAGGCCTTCCAGCTTTTCAAAAGAAGCCAAAAAGCTAGTTTTCATTTAAATTTTAAAAATATTTACACTAATTTTAAAATGTTAATGCATTTTGAGAGCCAAACTAACATGATGCGTTTGTACACATACTTGGTCCTAAGCAATATGAACATGATTCCACCCATGGTGGACAGACAGACATCAATACCTGTCACACAAGCTATAAAGTGATAATGCTGGGAGAATGGGGAAGTGACACACACATGGCAACAAGGGACCACGCACAGAGAGAGCCACAAAGAGACCTGCAGGCTGCCCAGAGTGAGGAAGCACAGACTGGGCATTCCAAGTAACAAAAAGTTTAGTGTGTTAACAGCCTTGGGCTGTGGACATGTCCCAGGTAGAGAAAGGATAAATAAAAGTTCCCCCTTAATCTTCATGAGCCCCCGTATTCACAAAGCCTCCACAAATGAATCAGGCAGTGTAGCTTCAAAAAGAATATGAATTTTATTCCAATTTCATGGAGATATGATTGAAAAATAAAAATTATGTATAATTAAGGTGTACTACCTGATGATTTAATATATAAAGCAAAATGATTACCACAGTCAAGCTCATTATTAACATATTTGTTCCCTCACTTCATGTGATTACCATAGTTTCATTTTATTCTTTGTACTGAGAATACTTAAGATCAACTCTTGGCAAATTTTAAGTGTATGATTTATTAACTATACTCATCTTGTGTGCACAAGGTCTCCCGAATTTATTCATGCTGGATAACAGAAACTTTGTACCCTTTAACCAAAATCTTCCATTGGACCCCACCTGCCAGCCTGGGAAACTACTTTTCTACTTTCTACTTCTGAAATCAACTTTTTTAGATTCTACACACAGTGATATCATTCAGTATTTGTCTCTCTATGCCTGACTTATTTCATTCAATTCAATGTTCTCCAGGTTCATCCACATGGTCACAAACGGCAGGATTTCTTTCTGTCTAAAGACTGAATATATATAGATAGATGATAGATAGATAGATAGATAGATATAGATAATATCTATTTAATATTTAATCAATATATAATATATAAAATATGGCATATATATCATTTTGTTGATGATTGGTTATGGTTTAGATGTGAAGTGTCCTGAAACACTCATGTGTTAGGAACATGATCCCTTATGCAGAAACATTCAGAAGTGAAACAATTTGGTTATGAGAGTTGTAACCTCATCACTGGATTAATTCATTTGGTGGATTAATTCTTCAAATGAACCACTGGGTGGCAACTGTAGGCGGGTAGGCATTGGTTGAAGAGAGTAAGTCACCAAGGGTGTGCCATCAAGGATTATATCTTGTCCTCACTTCCTTGCTCTTTCTACTCCTTGGCTGCAATGAGCTGAGCAGCTTGCCTCTGTCACACCCTTCTGCCATAATGTTCTACGTCACTTTGGGCCCATAGCAAAGGAGTTAGCCAACCATTGGCTGAGACCTCTGAAATTATGAGCTTTAAATAAATAAACTTTTCCTCCTCTAAGTTGTTCTTGTCAGGTATTTTAGTCACAGTGACAGAAAAAAAAAACCTGATTCACTATAACATTCATGCATCAAGAGATACTTATGTTATACTTATGTTATTTCCATATTTAGCTTAGTATGAATAATGCTGCAATAAGCAGGGCATTGTATGTATTTCTTCAAGATGATCATATCTTTTCCTTTTGATATATACCTAGAAAGCAGGATTACTGGATCATATGGTAGTTCTATTCTATTTTTTGAGGAACCTCCATACTGTTTTCCATAGTACCAATTTATATACCCACCAACAGTATTCAAGGATTCCATTTTCTTTACAGCCTTTTCAACTTATCTTCAAGTGTTTTGACCTTTTGAAAACAGACTTGGCCAAATTATATTGTTATATTGTGCATAGTATGTAACAATAAAACCCAACATTATGTACCAATAATGCACCATAATTGGTGCACTATAATGCACTAATAAAAAATGAGGGAAAAAATAAAATAGAATTCCTTACAGGTATGAGGTGATATCTTAACATGATCTTAATCTGCATTTTCTGATGATTAGAGATATTGAATACCTTCTTATATACCCATTAGCCATTTGTATGTGTTCTTTGGAAAAATGTCTATTCAGGTAGGTCCTTTCCCATTTTTTAACTGTGTTTTTTTAATGAATGAGTTGTATGTGTTCATTATAAATTTTGGGTATTGTCGTTTACCAAATGTATTCCTTGACAAAATATTATCTTTTATAAAATACCAACTGTTGCAGAGGGTGCCTTTTTGTTTTGTTGTTTCCTTTGCTGCGCAGAAATATTTTTTGAAAGAGAGAGGGACAGTGAGAGAGGGAGAGAGAGAAAGAGAGAATTAATTTTTATTCAGTTTTTCATGTGGCTTTCGTTGCTCTGACTCTCTGTTGTGTACGTGGTGCTGGGGTTTGAACTCGCATCCTCACACATTCCAGGCAAACTCCATAACCGCTGAGCCACCACTCCAGCCCCAGAAATATTTTAATTTGATGCAGTCTCATTTGTTTATTTTTGTCTTTGTTGCCTGTGCTTTTGATGTCATAAAAAAAAATCCAAAAACCATTTCCAGGACTAATGTCAAGGAGATTTTACCCTGTGTTTTCTTCTAGAAGTTTCATAGTTTCAAGTCATATATTTTTGTTTGAGTCTTTAATTCATTTTAAGTTAATTTTATATATGGTATAGGGGTCCAATTTCATTCTTCTGCATGAGGATATTTGATTTCCCTATTACCATTTATTGAAGAAACTATCCTTCCCCATTGAGTAGTCTTGGTAGCTTTGTTGAAGATTAGTTGACCATGTATGTGCAAGTTTATTCTGGGCTCTTTTTTTGTCCAGTTGATCTGTACATCTGTTTTTATGCCAGGACTATATTGTTTTAATTACTATAGTTTCATAATATAAATTGAAGTCAGGAAATGTGGTGCTTTCCCTTTATTCTTCTTGCTCAAGATTGCTTTGATTATGCAGGGTCTTTTGTGGTTCCATATGAGTTTTAGGATTGTCTTTTCTATTTCTATGAAAAATTTCATTGGAATTTTGATGAACACTGGATTGATCTGTAGATTGGTTTGGATAGTATTGACATTTCACAATATTAATTATTCTAAATCTATGAACATAGAATAGTTTTCCAAATATTTTCTTACTTGTTTTCTTCTACTTTTTTTTAACAATTTTGTGTGGTTTTCAGTATTTAGCTCTTTCATCTTCTTAAATTTATCAAGTATTTTATTCCTTTTTGATGTTATTGCAAAATGGGGTTGTTTTCTTAATTTCTTTTGTGGATAGTTTGTTGTTAATGTACAGAGGTGCGTTCTCTTTTCATCACTGTGACCAAATTGCCTCACGAGGACAGCTTAGAGGAGGAAAGGTTCACTCTGACTCATGTTTCAGAGCATTCAGTCCTTGGCTGCAGTTCCACTGCTCTAGACTAAAGTGAGGCAGAACGTGATAGCAGAGAGGGTGATGGAGGAAACCTGGGGTCAGAAATAAAAGCCTTGCACTTCTTACAGGAGAACATTTTCAGTTAAATATGTTGAGCCCTTTCCCATCTTCAGGGAGTGTTACATTTCCAGTGCATCCAGAGTACCAGATGTCCCTAAAAGCATCTGTGGGCACACTGCCTCACTCTTTGAGCAGTATGTTTCTTTGAACATTACATTGTGAGGCCACATAGATTCATGACTCCTCTAGGACTCAGTTGTGTATTGCAAAGCCAGGTAAACTCTCTCGATGATACTAAGCATGCTATTTGCCTTAATTTAAGAGAGTTTATAAGGAAATATGGCCACCTTGAGTGAAGGGACTTCATTAAACTCACTAAATTACACATGGCAGCAGTTGCTTTACTGGAGATCTTCTATTTGGAACAGGCATCAAAATATCTCTCCTTTTCCCTTTCTGAAACCATATAATGTTGCTTTATAAAAACACCACACCTCTGGGGAAATGACCCAGGTCGTCTGAGAAATTGGTTTGGCATAAGCTCTTTTCCTTCTAGTTGTGCAATAAAAGATCTATCTGGTAAAAAAAATAAGATAAATGATTGGAGCTCCTTTTATATTTGGAGTAGATGATGCATTCTTAAGATTCTTGCTGAAAAATAATAGCCCAAGATTTTCAATGACTGAACTTAAAGTTAATAAACATAGTAGATGTTTCACAGATAATATTCACATGCATGCAACCAAAGCATGTGAAATGTTTATCAAGGTGCCCGGTACATAGTAAGTGATCAGGAAATGTTAATTATTTTCCCAGTTTACCAACACTTTCCTATTAGTGTTGATTTTAGTCTTGAGGTTTTTAAAGCTCTCATTTATTTTCTTTATATTGACTTTTAAACAGCAATTTGAGAAAGCCATAGAAATGTTTCAGGCCAGAATGAAGAACTTCTAGAAAGCTCAGACTTATGCAACCACAGGGTTTTCTTAGTCAACCCTGATAAGTACTACTAAAGAGAAAGTGTTCTGTTGAGATCAGATGATGCTAGTCAGGTCTGCTGATACAGAAAACAGCGGTCACCCAAAAGACACCGCAGAAATAAAATTCACTGGACTTGGAAGGAAGCTCACTCTACTTACAGTCAAATGGTACCTGACACCCTGACATCTCCAAATCTTCCAGTTCAGCTCAGGAAAAGCTGCCCAGTTGTTGTAGTCATGACTCTAAGGAGCACACTGCAGGATGTGGCACTGGTCTTGATCATTTGCTAGGTAAATTTAGATTCTAGGAGCATTTGTGCACATTTAGAAACCCTTGACCTTGAAATGTATCTAAATACTACTCCAGCCCCTGCATTTAAATCTGGTCATGGCACATGACTTTCACAGCTGATACACACCCTTAGTATTATTTTCTCATTCGTTATTTAACATGCCTTTTAAAAGCAATATTGTAATTGATAGGATGCTCTTGCATGGAAAATGATAAATAAAATACACTCACTGCATCTTATTTCATGTAAAATATATTGGGCAGAAGTTCTGCTGTTTTGTGAACAGTGCAGGTCTACATATATATTCTAGTGGCATATAATGAATACTTACAAATAATAAAAAGAAAAATGCTGAATTTAATACAAGAACATGATTTAATTTTCATTAGCTAATAGACTAGTTGCCTATAGGAAAATTGTTGGGGGTTTTTTGCTTTGTTTTGTGAGAGAGAGGGACAGAGAGAGAGAGAACGAGAGAAATAATTTTTATTTAGTTTTTCATGTATCTTTCGTTACTCTAAGACATTGTTGTGTACGTGGTGCTGTGGTTTGAACTCACGTATTTGTGCATGCCAGGCAAGCACTGTAACCACCAAGCCACAGCTCCATCCTGGAAAATTCTTTTTTAATTACTGTTTCAATATGACAAGTTCAAACAAGTTTTTCTTTTCTGGTACATTTGAGGTTTTTCTGTTTTCTAGAACATATATTATTAAATCATTTTCTAAAACTGACCTGCTTTAAAAATCTGCTTTTATTCATGCATGTAAAATTGCTAGATAAGTAACATAATACAAATTAGGAGTGACACAGATTAAGTAATTAAAAACCAGAATAGACCTCAAGAGAATGATTCCTTCTACTTCCATAACCATCAAACTTTCAAACCAACCCACCATTCAATTTGTTTATTGTACCAGCAAAATGCTTTTTCCTTTGCCTTTCTTTGTCCTTACTAACAAAGTTCCCCAGTGCCTCCCTTACCACCTGCTTCATATAGAGTCCTTTGTAAGGTGCTATTGTCTCCTTCCAGTCAAACATGTGTTATAACACAGCCTGCCCAGGAAAAAAATAAAAGATAGTGTGCAAAGAAAGAATGATCATTCCTTTATGGAAAATGTCTGCCAAGTCCATCTATCCAAGTTTAGCAGTCTCCCTAGGAAGCCACTTTGGAGAAAGTCCTCTAGACCACGGAGACCTGATTCTACTTCTCACTCCAACTCTCCCTTGCCCTATGATCTTTGTCAAGGTCCTTAACATCTTGGGGTTTTAGTTTCTGTCTATAAAGTTATCATTTCACTTATTTGTTTCTATCTCTTATAAATCAAAGGAGTTTTAGGTAGCTACATGATTTTTTTAAATATTTGCTAAGATTACATGACATCACACAAACAAGTGTCTTCATCCATAGACTGCACTACACAAATACATAGTTCAATGTCCTGTTCAAGTAAGTCCCATGAAGATAAATTTATAGTTTAAAAATGTTCAAGCTCTAACATATACTGATTTAAAGCAATATCTTCACATGCTATGTTTCAACACAGTAATGAAGAAAATCCCTGAGGCTGGCTTTCTGCTTCCCAGCTGCTGTGAACTGAGTGGCTTACTTTTCCTTCCTGCCATGATGTCTCTGTCTTGGAGGCAGCAGGAAACAGACTGAGTCCTCTGAAACCACGTGCCAGGTGAGTGATGAGTTACATGGTCAGCCACCTATGAAGCAGAGGAGCCTGTGTATGACCAAAGACCTGGCCCAGTCCCCGAGCTTCCGTGTAAGCAGCTCAGCTGCACTGAGACAGCCATGCTGAAGAGGTCAGCGCAGATGCTCAGTTGGATTCAGGCACCAAAGTACCAGAAATAGACCTGGTGATCCCTGGTAACTGCGGAGGGAGGCAAAGTGGCTCTCCCATGCCAGAACTGCCCACAAGGCTGGATTACAAACTTCCCATGAGGCACACTCTTCACTCAAACTGGAGACTTGCTTTGTCACCTCAGACAGCATTTCCCAGCTCAGTCACCCGAGCTGCTATTCAGACTTAGCTCCAAATGGCTGAGAACTGTTTTCAAAACTCACATCCCTGCCTCTGAGACACATGCTGCCAGTTATCTGCCTAAAACCCCTCTCAGATTGTGTGCTCCAGTGGCTCTCTGTTGCATAGAGAATTAAGCCCCTCTTTCTCAGCCTGGTTTTCACAACTTTCTACATTTTCAACCCCCAGTGGGCTTTCCAGGTCCCTGACCCACCAGCAAGCACCCTTCCAGGAATATACAATGCCCTCTCTGCTGACCAGGGCCAGCTGCCATTCTCTGAGCCCTCACTATACCCCCCACAGCACGCTCAGAGCTTTACATAATCCCTCGTTTTATCCTTTTCAAGATTTTATAAGGTAAACATTATCTCTATCACATAGATAATAATAAAGCCATGATCACTAATACTTTATATAGTGCTTACAATATGCTAAACCATCACCCAATAGAAATACAATGACTACTACATACGTAATTTTAGATTTTTTTAATAGCCACACAGAAGAGTAAAAAAGGGAGGAAGGAATAGGATAACATAAAGATAAAGGGGAGATCAGTAATGTAGAAGAAGACCAAAAGATAGAGAGGAGGGATGGATAAGGGGAGTCAATGCAGAATGAATTCTTACAAAAATCATGTTATGTGCATACATAAACATACGAGAGGGAAATACACCTGCACCCACGAGTGGAAAGAACCAATCAAATACAAATTAAGAGACAAGCAAAATGAAGTCTTATAGAGAAAAGGAAGTAGAATGAGAGAGGGGAGGAAGAAAGGGAGGGGAAAAGGGAAGGGAGAAGAAGGGATCATGAACCAAAATTGAATTCCACAGGTGTTGAGTTTGTCAGGGTGAACCCAACCACTAGGTATAACTCTAAAGTTGGAATTAAAAAATAAAAATATTAAAAAGTAAAACTAAGCATGTACAATTGATTTTAATAAAAACATTTTGTCAGTGAGCATGTAATCAATACAAAGTATTATGAAGGAAATATTTCACATTCTTGTTTCTGGTAATAATCCTTGAAATGCACTGCCTATTTTGTACCTATACCACATCTCAATTTGGATGCTCAGTTTTCATTGAAAACACTTGATCCTGTATTTAGATTTCATAAAATGTACTATAAAAAAAAAACAAAGTAGGTCACGTATTCAAGTTATTCCAAACAGAAAGATTTCTTTTTAATACTTTTTTTTTAAAGATGGGGGACAGTGAGAGAAAGAGGAGAGAGACAGAGAAACTATTTTTATTTAGTTTTTCATGTGACTTTTGTTGCTCCCACACTTCGTTGTATATGTGGTGTTGGAGTTCGAACCTGCGAACGTGCACTTGGCAGGCAAGTGCTGTAACCGCTGAGCCACCACTCCAGCCCCTAAACAGAAGATTTCTAATACATGAATCATACCAAAAAAAATAGTTTCATTTTCCAGTCTCACCCACCCTACCAAAACTGTTTTAATGAAAAATTTTTAATTTCACTTTCAAGCAATAATAATTAAATAAAATTGAAAAGTTAGTTTCTCAGTTGCACTAGACACATTTCAAGTGCTCATTAGCCACATTAGGCTTCTGGTTGCCATGCTGGGCAGTGCGGCTCTAAGTATTGTACTACTATGAGGGAAATGGAGGCACAGAGATGTAGTGATTAGTGCTAATCACACAGCTAACAAGCTAAAGTGCAGAATGACTGATTTTCCCAAAGTGACTTCACTAGTAAAGACTGAAGCCAGAATGGAACTCAGAACTAACTACTTACTTCCCCAGCTTAAGTCGTAAGGCACTGTGCTGGTCTTCTCTACATGCTTAATTTTGCTCAATAGTCTCTTAAAATCCTTACTTGATTCTGATCCTTTCTTATTAGAGTATTACCTCTGTCAAGAATGCCTTGTAAGGTCCATTTCCAATGTCATTTGTTCAGTCACTTTTGGGGGTTTTTTTAATTTTTATTAATAATTTAGTTATTGTACAATCAAAAAAGCATCCAATGAAACAATATATGTATATATTCTTAAAATTAGATTTACCCCCTAGAGCCCACCTATCCTCCCATCCTTACTCCTCCCCACCCACTCCTTTCTGAAACATCTCTATGAATGCCCTAGGTTACGTGTTACTATGCCTTTGTTGAGTCTAATAGTTCGGTCACTTTTTTAACATATACTGTCAGCCATTTTTCAAATATTTCCAACATAAGTGAGAGCAGTGAGTAAGTCAGACACAGCCTCTGCCCTCACAGAGCTTAGAGTCTAAAATGACACTTCTCAAAGTCTTTTTAATCTCAGGACCCTATAACACTCTAAAAATTATGGCTTACTCCAAGGAGCTTCCAATGACATAGGTTATAACTATCAATAACTATTGCATTATAAATCAAAACTAGGAAATTTCAAAATATTTATAATTTAATCAAAATCACAGTGAGCAAGAAAGTATGTTTTTTATCTTACAAAAATATCTCACAAATTGAACTCTTCTCATTAGAAATACAACCTGTGACACTTCTCTTATAAATATATTGTGTGTGGGAGACAAATCACTCTGCACTGTGACTCTGGGTCAGGATTTAATGTACTTAGTTAACAGTTTATTTAAAAGCAGAAATTATCATATGAGTTTCTTTTGGCCATACTTGCTAGCCACAGATGCAGGCACACTCGTGCACACACGCACACACATACACACATACACACACACACCATAGAGCTATAAACTGTGGCATATGTAGCCCTAGCTGTAGGCATTACATAGAAACTGAAGGCTTTTAATCAGGAGAACAAATAAAATGCACTATATAATATATGTGCATGTCTCTCTATATATGTGTATGTATATACATGCACATACATGTGTATACACATATATGTAATGCAATACATATAAAACATTATATACTATAATGTAATATAGTACCCCCAATGCATTTCCCCATTGTTCCTATGCAGAAATGCTTTATTTAATAAGGAAAAACAAATTATCTTCTAAGTCAAGGTATGTGTGATTTTTCAGGCTCAGGTGTTGGCCATGATAGTGCAGAAAAAAGAGGCTGAGAAGATGACCAGTCACACTGTCAGGAGACTGGCTGCCTTGAATGCTACCGCCTCTTGTCAGCAATCTACAGCAAGCAGGGACACCATGACAAGAAAGCCACTCTTTGGAATTGTGTTTAGACTAAAAAGTAGATAAGGACGTGAGGATAAATAATTCATAAATTTGTGCGTTGAAGAGGATGAGGTATCTAAACACTGTCAATCGGCATGTTATTCTGTCTTGTAGGAGCTTTTCACTAAAATACCATCAATCTTAGATCTCCTTTCTAAACGGTAAGAGCCTTAGCTCATCTCTGAGTTGAAGATCTTGCATGGTATTATCTCAACTTGTTCTCAGCAATCTCTGTAATAAATAAAGACCAACATTTGTGCCAGCGCTCTTTGCGACCCTCAGCCGAAACGCTCAGTGTGGATGTGGCTCCTGTAAAACAGCGAGCAGCTTTCGGTAGAGTTGTTACCATTCATATCTCTAACACTCACATGACCAGTAAATCTGTGAGTCAGCTCAACACTCTGAATGTGTTGTGTACTAGACACTCTGTGGGGACCAGGAATTGATAAGAAGACGGAAAACACTGCCATTTTCCTCCTGGCCCTTATTGTCCAGGGGAGACAGACAGTGAACAAATGCAGAACCACAGCTGTGCTCACTAGTGTCATAGAAGGTGACATGACCCTTAAATAGCATGTAATCAAGGGGCCTGGGTGCTCTGGGAGGTGGGTGTCCTGTGCAGTGATATGGAGGTGGCCGCTGGGTGATGAATAGTTTAGGGCAAAGGCGGACAGTGCACCGTCATATACAATGGCCACCTGGCAGCAGTGAGTGTCCTGTTGGGCATGGGCATGAGGGAGCAGAGGTACAGAGTGAGAAGCAGATGCAGAGGTGTTAAGGACTAGACTCACTGAGCCAGACCAAGGATTGTGGTCCTTTTTTCAGGGTTTTCAGAGTTTTAAAGAGAAACATGGCCAACACTGTTTTGAACAGCTCTCTGGCTATGGTGTGAGCAGAAGAAACCATTGTAGTGTCCATATGGGGCCGAAACTGGCCCTACATCTTAATTTCTTTCCAAAGTATTACATGAGCTTTCTGCAAACTGATTAAGGATATTTTACTGTCACCAATTCATAAATGGAAAATTAAGGAATAGAAGGAAAGTATTTTGTCAGGGTTACGTTGTTTCTCAATGACAAAGTCAGGAAAAATGAAGAACATTTGACTCACACCACTGTACAATTTGACATGCCATGCCAGTTAATTCAGAGGTGTAGGATTATAAATGCTTCCCTTTCATCATGTTTTCCTAATATGCCCTCATTCTCATTTGCAACCTCTGCAGGCACTCTGGCTGAAACAAAAGGATCCTAAAGTCACATCCAAGCTTTGGTTTACAAAGAAGAAACAAAGAAAACAAAAACTTAACAAAGCTCCTGTCAAAGTATGAATATTGAGTCAAAGCATTAGATTTATGAATTAACATTAATATCCCTTCTATCTTTAATCAAATATAGTAAAATCTACCATCATTGGAATGTTTATCCAATGAATCTTTTGATTAATTGACATAATGTCTTCAATTTGTTTTTTACAACTAAACCTTCAGGGTTTTTTTTATTATCCAGCATCCCACAATATCTGAGTTCTCATTTTTAGCATTTTACTTTCTGTTTGATGGTAAAAATCCTCTCTTCCAGCTCAACTAGTGCCTAGATATTCTTAGGGCATATCCATCTCTTGCCTATTCAGCCCCCTGAATACCCCAGTGTTGTACATCTCCCCCAGTGTATTGAAGGCTTGGTCCCCAATGAAGCAATGTTCAGAAGGGAGGTTGGGGGGAAGTGATTGGCTCATGAGGGCTCTGACCTTGTCAGTGGATTGATTCATTGATGTATCAATAATTTAATGACATTAGTGGGAGATGTTGGTAACTTTGGGAAGTGGAGCCAAATTGGAGAAATAAGTCACTGTGGACATGGCCTAGAGGATATTCTTGTCCCTGGCACCTAGTGCTCATTCATATTCATTCATTCTCATTCTCATTCTCTCGCTCTCTCGCTCTCTCTGTCTCTCTCTCTGCTTCCCAACATCATGAAGTGAATGGCTGCTTCAAACATGGATTGAAATTCAAACCTCTAAAACCATAAGCCAAATTAAACCTTCCCTCTTTAGGTTGTTTGTCTCAGGTATTTTGTCTCAGTGATGAAAAGCTGACTAACACAAAGGCAGTGGTAACTTTAGGAGGTGGGGACGAGTTGGTGGAAGTCACTGGGGACATGAGCGCATGATTCCAGCCCCTTTCTCTTTCTCCCTCTCTCTCTCCCTCTCCCCCACCTCCTTCCTGGCTGCTATTAAGTGAGCAGCTCTGTTCCACCATGTGCTCCCTGACAGACAGGATGCTTTGCCTTGCAATGGAGCCAAGTGACCATGGACTAAAATCTCTGAAACCATGAGCCAAAATAAATCTTTTCTTCCTTTAAATTTATTTTCTCATTATTTTTGTCACAGTGACAGAAGACTAACTAATACATCCATCCCACCCTGACACAAGTGCCACTCACCCAGAAAGACACACTGACTCTTCCTTTTCTGGGAAGCTCTCCCTGACCACCCCAGCCAATCTGACCTGGACACCTACTGTCTGTTCCTTTCACAGGAAAACCAATTTGTTGAAAGGCAGTATTAGGTCTCTGTAAATATGCTCCACATCATCGAATGAATTGGAAGATCTAAGAGGAAAGACTGTTTCTTTCCATGTTCATAAGACTGTCTTGCATCCAGTAGGTATTTAATATCTACATCATTCATTAAAATTCACTTAACATCTACATTATTTACTAAAAGTATACACAGCTTGCTCATTGGTAAACATTTACAAATAGAAACATTAGATTTTTCTTTTATCTAGCAAAGCCACTAATTGGAATCTGTACTATCTTAAGATCATACCAATTATATTCTGGACAAAATTCCAAGTGACATAATTGTATCTGAAAATAAACAATTGACTTAAAATATTGTTGAAAAGCAAGAACAAAGAAACTCAGGGAAATTAACCTGATGTTTAACTCTCAACAATGCCAAACTTGAGTTAGAAACTATCTGGGTATTCTTTTATCTGTTAAACATTTTCAACACCAGCCTGCTTCAGCTACTTTTATTTTCATAATGAATATATATTTACATAAATACACTACATGTGTACATATATATGTGAACATGTGACTAAAATTATAAAGGCATTGTTTTTCAAATGAAAATGTTTGCTGATTGGCCAATGAATCAAATATCACAATGTGGAGGATAAACATTTAGACTAGGACATTAAGCTAATAATAACAGAGAAAATGTGCAGGTTACTTAATATGTGACAGATTCTATTCTAAGAGCTTTATATATATTAGCTAAGTGTGGATAAAAGGTCTATAAGATAAATGATATTAATTTCCCCATTATACAAATAAACTCAAACACAGAAAGATTAAGTAATTTTCCCAAGATCATACCCAGGTATATCTGAACCCAGGAACATAACTACTATACTGTACTCCCTTTCTGGTTAAATACTAATAATCTCAAAAGAACTGAAGTCAATCTCCAAACATGTATGAGTTTTTCAGGAAGAACTCAACTACTGTGCATAACTATAAATCTCTAATAAAAAAAATACACACTCCTGTTTAAACATTTTTGTTGTTGTTGTTAAGAGAGAGGGACAGGGGTCAAGATGGGGTCCAACCCACCATCAGTGACTTCAGAAAGCTCCTGAGAATCACCCCACACTGCAGGACAGCACCCAGATTCCCACAAGAGACCCTACTACCTGAAGAAATAGACACACTTCAAAATGGGTACTTCCTTGCTATTATAATATACAGTGAGAGTTCTCTCAAAGAAAGTGCTACTATTGGTGCTTGTCATCAGCTCATCTGTTTTAGTTGAAACAGACTAGTATTTGCACCTATAGCCTCTCAAATTCTCACAGAATGGTTGGCATCTTTAGGTCTCTATTGACCAAATAGCTCCCCATCACGATGAAGCAAAGCCATAAGAAGCTCCAATTACTCCACCAAGAGTAACAAGGTTGAAATAAAAGACATGCTCTCTGACTCAGAAAATGAGCAAAAGGGGAAATAACTCTCCTCCTCAACCCCACAGCTCTCCACCCAAGGACCCATAGCTGGGGCCCTAGAAGAAAACCAAAGACATTGTATCAACATTATGACTAGTAATGCAATCAAAGAGTTGAGAGATGAAATAAAGAAAGAGATCAGAGAACAATTTCAAGAGATGAGAGACAACTTCTACAGGAAAATAAGGGAACAACTCCATGAGATGAAAGATCAGCTAATCAAGATATAGACATTCTGAAAAGAGAGGTAGCAGAACTATCAGGATTGCAAAACACGGTTAATCAATTCAAATCTTCACTGGAAGATACCAACATCAGAGTATACTCCACTAAAAATAGAACTTCAGTGCTTGAAGAACGAGTATCAGACAATGAGGATAGGCTAAAGAATGTAGAATTCAAAGAAGATGAACAAGATAAACAGCTTATATTACATAATCAGAACTTCCAAGTAATATTTGATGAGATGAGGCATAATAATCTGAGAATCATTGGCCTGGGGGAAAACTCTGAACAGCAAACAAGAGGCTTCAAGAACCTTTTAAGCAAAATCATAAATGAGAACTTTCCTCATTTTACTATTGATCCGGAATATCACATCCAAGATGCTTATAGAACAGCAAATAGACTTAATCAATTGAGAAACTCACCAAGACATATCATATACAAAATTAATGACAGAGAAATTAAAGAGAGTATTCCAAAAGTTGCTAGAGAAAAGCCCCAAATCACATTCAGAGGCAAATCAATTCGGATCACTATGGATTTTTCAGAGCAAACAATGAAGGCTAGAAGTGCTTGGAACAATATCTTTCAAGTGCTGAAAAATAACAACTTCCACCCAAAGATAATATACCCTGCAAAACTCAGCTTCAAATGTGATGGGGAAATTAAATACTTAAATGATAAACTCAAGCTAACAAGATACATGAACACAAATCCTACACTACAGAATATTCTCAAAGATGTTCTCCATTCAGAAGAAAATGCCAATGATACCCTAAATCCTTAAACAAGGGCGAATCAATAACTATATTACACATAAGATGGCTTCCAAGATGACTCAAAAATCTGTAATTGCCACAAAGTCTGAGACTCAGCCTCCCATATATATTCTAACTTTGAATGTGAATGGTCTCAATGCCACAACTAAGTGACACAGACTGGCCCACTGGATCAAAAAACAAAATCCAACAATATGTTGCCTGAAAGAGACAATTGACACTCAAAAATAGACCCAGGCTGAAAGTAAAATGTTGGCAAAATGTCTACCAGGCCTGCAGCCCAAAAGAGCAAGCTGGTGTAGCGATTCTAATTTCTGATAAAATCAATTTCCAACTAAAACTAGTCAGAAAGGACAAAGAGGGTCACTTTATCATACTGAAAGGGACAGTCCATCAAGAAGATATAACAATAATTAACATTTATGCCCCCAATTACAACCCCCCCTAATATGTGGAAAAAATACTTAAGGACATTAATCCCCTCATTGATCTCAACACAATAATTCTGGGGGACTTCAACACACCACTATCAACTCTAGATAGATTATCAAAACAAAAAATCAATAAAGACATCTCCAATCTGAACAACTCTATTAATCAATCAGGCTTAACAGACATCTACAGAATATTCCATCCTAAGACAGCTGAATTTACCTTCTTCTCAGCGGCTCATGGATCCTTCTCTAAAATAGACCACATCCTAGTTCACCAGGATAATCTTAACAAATATAAAAAAGTGGATATAATCACATGTATTCTGTCAGATCATAATGTTATGATCTTAGCAATCAACACTAAGAGAAACAACAGAAACTACTCAAATACTTGGACATTGAATAACTACCTCTTAAACCAAGGATGGGTAAAAGAGGAAATGAGAGCAGAAATTAATAACTTCTTGGAATTGAATGAGAAAGAGGAAACAACATACTGAAACCTCTGGGACAGTATGAAGGCATTCTTAAGAGGTAAATTTATAGCACTGAGTGCATACATCAAAAATCTAGAAAGAGCCCAGATAAATAGCCTTATGCTTCAACTCAAATGACTATAAAAGGAGGAAGAGTCCAACCCCAAAGCTAACAGAAGACAGGAAATTACCAAAATCAGAGCTGAAATCAACAAAATTGAGAACCAAAAACTATACAAACTATTAACAAAACTAAGAGTTGGTACTTTGAAAGAGTAAACATAATTGACAGATCCTTGCCAACTTCACTAAAAGGAAGAAAGAAATGAGCAAATCAACAAAATCAAAGATGAAAATGGGGATATTACCACAGACTCATCCAAGATCCAGAAGATTATCAGAACCTATTTTGAAAATTTATACTCTGCCAAGTTTGATAACCTGGAGGACATGGACAGGTGATTGGACACATAAAACATCCCCTCTTTAACACAGGAGGACATTGAAAATCTAAACCAACCTATCACACACAGTGAAATTGAAGCAGCAATCAAAGCTCTTCCAAAAAACAAAACAAACAAACCCAGGACCAGATGGATATGCAGCAGAATTCTACCAAGCCTTCACAGAAGAACTAACACCGATCCTCTACAAGCTCTTCCATGAAATTGATAGAGTAGGAACACTCCCAAACACTTTTTATGAGGCAAATATTACACTGATTCCAAAATCCAACAAAGACATGTCAAGGAAAGAAAACTACAGACCAATTTCCCTGATGAACACTGAAGCAAAAATCCTTAATAAAATTTTAGCTAATCGGATACAAAAGCACATTAAAAAGATAACACATTATGATCAAATGGGCTTCATTCCAGGAAAACAACGCTGGTTCAACATATGCAAATCAATAAATGTAATCCACCACATAAACAGAATTAAAAACAAAAATAATATAATCATCTCAATTGACACAGAGAAGGCCTTTGATAAAATTCAACACCACTTTATGCTCAAGATTCTGGAAAAGATAGGGATCAAGGGAAAATACTTTAACTGTGTCAGATCCAGGGCTGGAGCAATGGCTCAGTGGTTTCAGCACTTGCCTGGCAAGCACAAGACCCTGGTTCAAACCCCTGCACCACGTACACAACTAAAGTGTTGGAGCAACTAAGGCCATGTAAAATACTAAATAAAATTGTTCCTCTCTTTCTCTGTCTCTCTCACGATCCCTCTCTCTTAAAAAAAAAAAAAACTATGTCAAATCCATTTATGACAGACCCATAGCCAACAATATCCTCAATGGAGAAATACTAAAAGTATTTCCACTAAATTCAGGAACAAGACAAGGATGTCCACTTTCCCCACTCTTGTTCAATATAGTCCTTGAAACCCTTGCCAGAGCTATCAGGCAAGACAAGGAAATAAAAGGAATTCGTATAGGAAAAGAGGAAGTTCAATTATCTCTATTCACTGATGACATGATTCTATACCTAGAAGACCCAATAACATCGGCCAAAAAACTCCTAGAGCTTATAGATGATTTCAACAAAATAGCTGGCTACAAGATCAACTCCAGTAAGTCACTTGCTTTCCTTTACTCCAGCAACAAATTCACAGAAGAAAAAATCAGGAAATCTCTCCCATTCATCACCTCCTCCAAAAAAATGAAATACTTGGGCATTAACCTTACAAAGGATATTGAGGACCTCTACAAAGAAAACTATCAAACAGTAAGAAAAGAAATTACAGAAGACCTAAGTAGATGGAAAAACATTCCATGCTCATGGTTAGACAGAATCAATATAATAAAAATGGCCATTCTACCCAAAGCCCTATACAGATTTAATGCAATCCCCATCAAGATACCAATGGCATTCTTCACAGATATAGAAAAAGCAATTCTCAAGTTCATTTGGAATAACAGGAGACCCAGACTAGCCAAAACATTACTCTACAGGAAGGAAGAAGTAGGGAGTATCTCAATCCCTGACCTGAAATTACATTACAGAGATGTAGTAGCAAAAACAGCATGGTATTGGTATCAAAACAGAACCAAAGATCAGTGGAACAGATAGAAGATCCTGAGACAAACCCCCATATCTTTAACTATTGGATATTTCATAAAGGGGGGAAAAAGCATAGTGTGGAAGAAATATAGCCTGTTCAACAAATGGTGTTGGACAAATTGGACAGCCATGTATAGATAACTGAAGCTGGATCCTTATCTTTCACCCTGCACAAAAATTAAATCAAAATGAGTCGAAGATCTGGATATTAAGCCAACAACTTTAAACTTACTAGAAAAAGAAGTAGGGTCAACACTACAGCACATAGGAGTCGGCAGCACCTTCCTCAACAAAAATCCCATGGTTCAAGCAGTAAAGTCAAGAATAAATGAATGGGATGCAATTAATCTAAAAAGTTTTTGCACAGCTAAAGATTTAGTCAAGAACATCAAGAGAGAACCTACAGAATAAGAGAAAACCTCTGCCTGTTACACCTCGGACAGAGGGCTAATATCCAGAATATACAAGGAGCTAAAGAAACTAAACACCAAAATCACAAATAATCCAATCAATAAATGGGCTACTGATCTTAAAAGAAACTTCTCACCAGAGGAATTCCAAAAAGCCCATAAATATATGAGAAAATGCTCTACGTCATTAGTTATAAGAGAAATGCAAATCAAAACTTCAATGAGATTCCACCTCACTCCTGTTAGAGTGGCAAAAATGAAAAATTTGATCAACAACAGATGCAGGAGGGGCTGATGGAAAAGAGGAACACTGTCACACTGCTGGTGGGACTGCAAACTGGTTCAGCCACTCTGGAAAGCAGTGTGGAGAATCCTCAAAAAATTAAGGATAAAACCACCTTATGACCCAGCTATTCCACTCCTGGGTATTTTCCCAAAAGAGTTAGAATCAGCATATTATAATGATGTGGCTTCATCAATGTTTATAGCAGCTCAATTTACTGTCGCTGGACAGTGGAACCAACCCAGATGCCCCTCACTCAACGAGTGGATAAAAAAACTTTGGTACTTATATACAATGGAATACTACATGGCCATTAGAGAAGGCAATATTATGACTTTTGAAGCTAAATGGATGGAGATGGAAAAAATTTTGCTAAGTGAAGTATCCCAATCTCAGAGACTCAAGGGCCGAATGGTATCTCTCATCTGTAGAAGCTAGAATACATGGGGAAGAAGTATGTTAGATGGCTAAGCTAATAATAACTTAAAATTGTATGATTCTCAAAGCAACAGGGAGATGACTCCCTAGGATACTTGGAGGAGTAGGGAGGGGGATGGGGGGGTGAGTATAGGAAGAACTCCTAGGAGACTGGAGAGTGGGAATATGGGGGAATCATCTCAGAAATAGATCTCTGCCCTCCATGAGATATCCATTTAACTCAGGAGTTCTTCTGGGGGAAACAGCAACAGGGGGAACCCAAGATGGGCATCCATGGTATGGCATTAGCCCTGGATAACTAAGTATATATACATTGGTTCTTGAATGTTTGGTAATGTTTCCCTCTCAACTGTATCTCTATATCCATCTGATAAAAAAATATTCAAAATTTCAGAGATTTCGATCATTTAAAGTTTCAATAAATATTAGAATGTTCAAAAAAAGAGAGAGAAGGACAGTGAGAAAGAGAGAGAATAAATTTTTACCCAAGTGCCCATCAACAAAATATGAATAAGAAAATTTGGTACACGTGTATGGTGGAATATTATTCAGCCTTATAAAAGAAGTAAATTCTGGCCCATGCTACAACTTGGATGAAACTTGAGGACATTATGCTAAGTGAAATAAGCATTAAAAGATGCTGATTCCTTAAGAAGTACCAGTACCTAAACTAAATCAGAGAGACAGAAAATAGAATGATAGTTACGATGGGCTGAGAGGGAAGGGAAAATGGGGAGTTATTTAATGAATATAGAGTTTCACTTTTGCAGGATGAAAAGAAATCTAGAATTGTAATGTTGCTCAACAACATGAATGTACTTAATACTGATGAATTATATGATTAAAAATACATATAAAGATAAATTCTATGTGTATTTTGCCACAATAAAAAACTAGGAGGAAAAAAATTTTCTTACCAACTCCATTCAACATAAGCAGTTTTTGTGAGAACTGAAAAGCAGTTTTCTTGTAGGCAAGGCCAGCAGGAATGGAGCATGATAATAGAAATCGCCTGGGTTCCCCCAGATGTTCTGAGTCTTTTCAAGTCCACTAGATTATCTCCACAGGGAAATTACACAGTTCCAGTTTCCTCCACTTTAGAAGGAACAACTTTTGTGATACATGGCACTTTAGGAAAATGATAGTGACCAGTTTTCTATTATTTCAGAGATAATAAAAATAATAGTGGTAATTATACTAACCATCTAAATGTTAGTGTGTGGAGGGAGCGATTTCCACAACCCTGCAGTGCTGAAGATGGGCTCTCGTTTCCTAACCTGAAAGTATTCTGTATTTGTTCAGATCTATACAGCAGCTATCAAACTAAATCTAGATCAAACACAGCCCTGGAAGAGCATGCGCAGCATCCTGAACCCCAGGATGTAAGAAATAGCTCACTGCCTCGTGAACAGAGTTTCCATTCCTGTTTTCTCTCCATTTCTTCTCTCTTAGATGATTATAAACCTGTACCTTCACTGAATTCAAAAACATCTGTCCAAAAACACACATGTTTAAAAGTGAGATTTGTGGTTTATGCCCCACCTTGCGATCTGTATGGTGAAAACCATGAGTCCCTCTTTCTTCCATTCTGTCTTTTTTTAGTGTATTGATGAGGCACCATGATTTTTCTGATCACAAATAGAACCAAATGGACTTTCCCGAAGTATCATTATGTAGCAATTATGAATGAACCCTACAATCTAAAATTCTTTTGGAGTTTAGTTGGCTTATTTTTCTCGCAGTTTTACTGAACCATCAAGATTAAAGTGCTATTTTAATACTATTTTCCTATGTCTTACCTAATCTGTTCTTTTTTTCCTGATTTTTTTGGTAAATTACTGTGCTTTTTCTTTTTAAGAGAGACAGAGAGAAGAAGGGAGGGAAGGAAGGGGAGGGAAAGAGAGAGAGAGAGAATCAATTTTACTTATTTTTTCATCTGGCCTTTGTTTCTCAAACACTTTGGTGTGTGTGTGGTGCTGGGGGTTAAATGTGGGTCATCGTGCATGCTAGGCAAGCATCCTAATCCCTAAGCCACTGCTCCAGCCCTTTGTTTCCCTTTCTTCAAGAGAAAAGCTAGGCCTCATGAATCTTCCTGCCAAGAAGGGCTGAGAATCATTGGGCTCTGTCTACTAAATCTGTTGTCCTCTGTTCACCGTTCTCCATGCTGACACAGGACTCTGTGTCACTCCCAGCCCTCTGCTCCCTCCTCCATTAAATAGCAGGAGATTTTGTTCATGACTCCCAGTTCAGTGAGGTCTGCAGGGATCCACCTGAGCTTCGATCAG
>PVKS010022473.1:0-33682 GCA_004027875.1 Aplodontia rufa | reverse complement strand
GGGGCACCGACTGCAGTGCTGGGTGCCCTGTCCTGCAGCTACCACAGCGACTCCCATGGCATCCACCCGACCTCAGCAGCACATGGCCTTCACCGTATCCCTCCGCCTCGCACCCCAGCCCCCCACACTGAAGGACCCACATCGTTCACCCCTCCTTGGTCTGGCTTCCCCTTCCCTGTGTTCTCTGCAGCACCCATGCCTGCACCTTGATCCCTCCCCTCCTGCGGTCAGCCTTTTCCCACCAGCGCTCCCCACTCCTTCTGTGCCTGCACCTTTCCCCTCCAGGGCCTACCCAGGTGCTCCAGCCCCAGAAGCCTTCCATGGCTCCCGCCTCTGAGCCTTTCTAGCACCAATTGTTCACACAAGCATGTTTTCACAGAGGGGCGTGTCGTTATTTTAAAATTAGCTTTATTGAGGCATAGTTTATATACAGAACTTGACACCAATTTGAAGCACACAATTCAGTGTATTTTGCCACATGTGTGCAGCTTGTGCCACCATCAGAATCAGGAAAAGGAGCATTTCTATCACCACAAAAGGTCCCTTTTCACTCAGTTCCCTTCTCTCCTTTGACCCAAAATGGTCACCCACCTGATTCCTGCCATTGTTGTTTTGTGTTTTCTGGAATTCCATAGGAATAGAATGATGCTATGTGTGGTCTTTCATGTCTGAGTCTTCACCTACTGATGTTGTTGGCCATTATGCTGGGGCGCGTGTCGGAAGTCTGCCCTTTTGGGTGCTGCATGGTACTCCACTACACGGGCCGCTACCCTTCACTTGCCTGCTCACCTTGAAGGACAGTTGAGTTCTTCCTAATTAATTTGTGTCTATTTGAGGACAAACCTGCTGTGGACATTCAGGTACAAATATTTTCGTCTCTCTTGGGTAGATAGATATGTAAGAGTCGGTCTCTGGTTCGTGCAGTAAGTACCTGTCTGTTTTATAAGAACTGACACTTTTCTCAAAAAGGCCGAGTGAGTCCCTGTTCCCACCGCCAAAGCAGCAGGGCTGCCGTCACTCCGCAGCCTCTTTCCCGGTTCTTGCCTGCCGGTGCACTTCGCCCTTGCTCTGGATGTGCGATTCTCTGGCGAGCGATGAAGCTCAACAGCTTTGCTTTCTCTATTTTGTATTTGCCACCCGTGTTTTCTTTAGTGAACTGTCTGCTCATGTTTCTTCCCGGTTTCTTTTGGCACTGTTTGTTTTGTGGGGATTCTTTGTACATTCTGGATAAAACCTGTCGTCAGGTGTGAGCTTACAGATAGTTTTCCTGTTTAGTGTTTTTTTTTTTCTGTTTCTTCAGTGTCTTTCAAAGAGCAAAAGTTTTAAATTCTGATCAAGGACAATTTATTTTTTTAATTCAGTTTTTTTATAATTTACCTGAGAAAACACTTCCATCACAGGCGGCAAAGATGTCCTCCTCCGCGTTTTATGTGTAGCGGTTGTGTTTAGAGCGGTGACCTGTTCGAGCTAATTGTGCGCATGGGATGAGCAGAAGGGGAGGCCAAGGTGCTGTGTCGCAGGTCCAGCTGCTCCAGCACCGCTAACAGAACACGTTGCCCCTCCCCACCAAGTCCCCTTGGCACCCTGGGTAAGCGCAGGTCACCTTGGCACGAGGGGGGCTTCTGGACCCTGTTCTGATTCTCGTTTCTCTTTCTTTCTTTCCCTGGCACCACACTGCCCTGGCTGCTGAAGCTAGCGAGTCTTGAGTAAGGTTGTGTCTGACCTCCAATTTTACTCTTTTCCAAACTTGCTTTATCCTAAGTTCCTTGAATTTCTACACAACTCAATCTATCCACAGAACTTTTAGAATGAGTTGACGGATTTCAATTTTAATAACTCTGCCACAGGGTTTAGCAATTTTTAACCCTGACATAATTTTTGATCAATTTGGGAGTAAAGACATCTGAACGTTGATTCATTTAATCCAGAATATGGCGTCTCTCATCCTAAATGCAGGTCATTTTTAATTCCTGCATCCAGTAGGCATCTTGTAGGGCTCCTGTGAGGTGTAGGCATAGGGACTCAGCTTCAGGCTGTGTGAGGTCATGGTGTGTGTCAATTCCTGCATCCAGTAGGCATCTTGTAGGGCTCCTGTGAGGTGTAGGCGTAGGGACTCAGCTTCAGGCTGTGTGAGGTCATGGTGTGTGTCAATTCCTGCATCCAGTAGGCATCTTGTAGGGCTCCTGTGAGGTATAGGTGTAGGGACTCAGCCTCAGGCTGTTTTAGCTCCAGGTTCATGGTGCTCTTGCTGGGGTGCAGCTGCAGCGGCCTCTGCTGTCCCAGGCAGCGTGTTCCTGCGTCTCCAGGACAGCCCTCTGCCGGGCAGGGTCCTCCCTACTGCTCGGAGGAGTTGTCCTGGCCGTCAGATGCTTTCTTCTGCTCATTCTGTCATCTGCCCTTTATCTGTTTGCTCCAGTGGATTGTGGGCCGTATTTTCCTGTTTCTTTAAGCGCTTGGAAGTTTCTGTTTGTTCGCCTGATGTTATGAATTTTCATATTGGCGGTGGCTTTTCATTGTAGTTCTTTAAATACTTTTGGGATTGTTCCGAAACCTAGCTCTTCTTGGAACTGGATGGGTCCTCAGAAACCTCCTCACAGTGTCCTGTCCCGTTCAGAACCAGGCCAGCCTGGGCTCCCAGCAGCGTGCCCTGAGGACATTGGGGGGCACCTGCGAGTCAGCAGCTGGGGAGCTACATCTGCCCGGTCTCCCTGGCGGTCCTGCATGCAGCCTGTGGAGGGCTTCCTGCTGCCGCACCTGCTCCTCTGCAGTGGGCCCGTCCTCAGTTCAGTGGAGCTGCTTTCTCTTCCGGGGGCTCCCCGACTCTGCTGGGGCTCACAGTGCTTCCCATGTCCTTGCTCTCCTCCTGCCAGGGGCCGTGACCTGTGGTGCCTATCGGCTGATTTCTGCAAGCTGGGATTCTATTTTGTAGGTTGTCTAATCGCCTCGTGTGTGGGTGCCCTGGGCCCCAGCTGGCAGCTACTCTCCTGCGCTGATGTTTCCACTGCTGTTTAATCAGATGACCTCATCGGCACGAATCCCTCTTCACAGGCTTGCAGTGCGGGGACCCCGGCTTGCTTGTGTGTGCTCGTAGGTGACTCCAGGCCTCCCTCCAGCCTTAGGCTGAAGCAGTGGCTGAGAGGCTGCAGACACAGGCTCCAAGGCAGGACTGCAGCTTCAGGGGACAAGTGGCTCAGTACACACAGCCAAGGACCAAGCTCAGAATGTCATCCAGGGTGGGCCTGATGGGCAACAACCACCGAGCGAGGCTGAAGTCCCACTGCAAAACTCAAGCTCCTCCCACATCCACAGTCTGCAGTTGGCTTGCGCGATCTCCTTGTGCACACTTTTGATTTTGAGAAAAAAGAAGGTTGATTGTTTTGCTGGGAAAGGAGGACACATGGGGGCCTCCTGTGGCTATGATTCTGCATAGGGGGGAAACGGTGGCTTTTCAAAGAGCTGATTCAAAGGCCACCTTCCACGTTTTCCTAATGTGATTACATTTGCAAGAAGATTTTTTGCAGGCCAGAAACTGGTTTTCCTGATATTCCCCTCTCTAAACCCTAGACCAGGATCGGCCATTCCAGCCCCGGCCGACCACGTCTGGTCAGGCCCCTTCCCTTATGCACGGCCTTGCTGGCAAGCTATGAAGGCAGACTTGAGTTGTTGGGTAGGGACCGTGCGCCTGCAGAGCACAGTGCTGTGTGGCCCTTGGGAGAGACGGGCGCCTGCTCTGAGTGGGTGCCAGTGCTGTGTTCCAGCAGGGCGGGGCTCCAGCCGCATCCTCTGCTCCGGAGCCCTGCTGCGAGTAACTGCCGTGCCTTCCCCCCAGGTGCACCTGTGCTCTCCGTCACCTGTGCCAGTGGCTGGCTCGGCGGGACGACCGTCTAGGCCTCCTGCACCAGGCCAGCATCTGCTGCGCTGATCAGGCCGGAGCCGCAATGGGCGAGGTGAGCTGTCACTCGGGGCAGGGGTGCCGCATGCTTAGTGGTGGCTTCCTGTTGTGCGTGCTGCAGCTGACTCTGTTTGCCTGGCAGGAGCCCATGAACGCCACTGACAACTACTACTCGACCGAGGACTACCCTGACCTGCAGGACGACCCCGGTGCCCTGCTGTGCTCCTTGCAGGAGGTCCGGCAGTTCTCCCGCGTCTTCGTGCCCGTGGCCTACTCCCTGATCTCGGTCTTTGGCCTGCTGGGCAACACGCTGGTGGTGCTGACCTTTGCCTTCTACAAGAAGGCCAAGTCCATGACCGATGTCTACCTCCTCAACATGGCCATCGCGGACATCCTCTTCGTCCTCACGCTCCCCTTCTGGGCCGTCACGCACGCGGCCGACGCCTGGCTGTTCAGCAACGCCCTGTGCAAGCTCATGAAGGGCATCTACGCCGTCAACTTCAACTGTGGGATGCTGCTGTTGGCCTGCGTGAGCCTGGACCGCTACATCGCCATCGTGCAGGCCACCCGGTCCTTCCGGCTCCGCTCCAGGACCCTGGCGCACAGCAAGGCCATCTGCCTCGCGGTGTGGGTGGTGTCCCTCATCATCTCCAGCTCCTCCTTCGCCTTCAACCAGAAGTACAGCACACAGGGTCGGGATGTCTGCGAACCCAAGTACCAGTCGGTCTCCGCGCCCCTCACGTGGAAGCTGCTGGTGCTGGGGCTCGAGCTGCTGTTCGGCTTCTTCGTCCCGTTGCTGTTCATGGTGTTCTGCTATCTGTTCATTGTCAGGGCCCTGGTGCAGGCGCAGAACTCCAAGCGGCACAGGGCCATCCGCGTCATCATCGCCGTGGTCCTCGTCTTCCTGGCTTGTCAGATCCCCCACAACATGGTGCTGCTGGTGATGGCCGCCAAAATGGGCAGAACGGACCGCACGTGCGAGGGCCAGAAGCTCGTGGGCTACGCCAGGAACGTCACGGAAGTGCTGGCGTTCCTGCACTGCTGCCTGAACCCGGTGCTGTACGCCTTTGTGGGCCAGAAGTTCAGGAGCTACTTCCTGAAGATCATGAAGGACCTGTGGTGCCTGAGGAGGAAGCACCAGGCTCCAGGCTCCTGCGCCAGGATGCACTCAGAGATCTTTGCGTCCCGGCAGACCAGCGAGATCGTGGACAACGACAACGGGTCGTCCTTCACCATGTGACCTGGGGCGGGCAGCCCAGCGCCCTAACGCCCGCGGAACTTGCCACAGGCGCTGTGAAGGAGGAAAACTCACCACGATGTGCATGTTAACCCAGGGCAGGCAGGGCGAGGGCTATGTGCTCCTGGGCCCTGTCCATGTGCCCCGTCCACCTCTGCATGGGGTGGGCGGGCTCTTAGCAGCTTTCCCTGAACCTGGTGACCTTGGACTCTCATGGGACTGGAAATGTCACCTGACGTGAACTGCCGTGAACACAAGAGTGTTCAGGAGTGTTCATGCTGTGGTCACGGCACACCATCTCCCCAGTCCCAGCACACGTGCTGACGCGGTGCGGGAAGGTGGACGGAGGCCCCCTGCAGCGCCTGTCAGGTGTGTGGCCGTTTCGCCCTAGGGACGTTCGATGGGCTGCTCCTCCGCTGTGGCTGGCTAAGTAGCAAGCTCTTCCACCTCTTTCCCCTTTGATTCACTCAGCAAGTCCCAGGGTCAAAAGGTGGAAGAAAGATGAGTTGCAGCCCCTTGGGAGACAGGCCCCGAGCCCAGGCAGGTGCCGGCATGACTGTCACCTGGGTGCGGGTGAAGACGGGCAGCTTACGCTCGCTAACCCAGATGCTGAGCTCTGCAAACACAGCACCCTGCTCAGAGCTGGCTCCCAGGGCTGCCGAGTTCGCAGCACGCGGAGGGGGGTTTGCTGCGCGGAGAGCATGAGACCGAAGCCCATTGCTCAGCTCGCAGTGCTAGATTTTCTACGCAGCTTCTTCTCCAGGAACAAGGAACTCGGCTTCTGTTCCCCTAACGGAGCTGAAAACAGATGTGTGGTCAAGGTCTCCAGTTACCAGGAGCCTGGAATCACCTAGTGTATAATTAGAAGCCCCTTGTCCCCCGAGACTGACTTTAAACCCTGAGGTTAGCTTGGAAACAGATTTCAACAACTCTCTTCCACTTTGTGGAAAACTCCCAGAACTACTTTTTAAATTGCCTCGTAAATGCCAACCACGTGAAGTACAGAATTACATGCACGTGAGAGAGACGTGGTGTCGAGAACTGCAGAAACCTTGACGAGCTTCACTCCACACGTCTGGAATGTTCTGTGGTTCTTGTGCGCTTTCACCGCATCTCTCTAAAACACGCATGCTGCCTTAGAGTCACAGCCTGTATTTCAAAGTCGTTGTCAGGGAGGGTGGCACTGGGGCCGCTTGTGTCCATAGGTGTCTGACTCAGATGAGACGCAGCTGCTGCTTTCAGGGTGGTGCACGGCTGATGTGCTGCGAGGATGCGCTGGTGACTGGCAGCCAGCGCAGAAGCCCTCGCCCGTTCACCCCACTTCTGTGTCACTCACCTTAGAGGACAAGCCACGCCCTGAGCGCTGCAGCCACGTGTGTGCCAAGGTACCGCGGCTGCGTTGCCTAAATACCCGTCATTGCCAGCATCTGCTTGCTGTCCACGGGGACGGTGTGGTACTGGGACGCCCTAGCCCACCCCACAGGCCTCCCAGCTCAGCACCTCCAGGGCCTGTCCCAAATACAGCCCTTCTGAGACGCTGGGCGGATTCAGCTCCGGCCTTCTGCAGGCAGCAAACTTTGCATGTTAAACTTGACTGCTGACACGGGAGGATTCATCCCTGTGTAATTTCTTCTCTCAGATGTGTGCCAAGTATTCGGATGCATATTAAAGTGACAAAGGATGGTTGTGGTCCCCGGGGGAATGTGTCCTCAACACCCAGCGCCTTCCCTGAGGCTCCTCATCCTTAGGAGTCCCAGGCAGCCTCCTCCCTTGATCCTCCCGTGTCGGTCTCTCCCCACTCCAGATCCCCCGACCCCACGTCTCTTATGTGTGTGTATTTTTGTCCTGTAGGGGAGTGGGAATTTCCCCAGCCCTGGTTGCTTACATATTCAATGCAGAGACGTCCCTCTCTTCTTGGGGACTCAGGAAGGTGACCTCCACTGTGGGAGCAGGACACAGTTGGGGTGGTGCCCGTGGGTGCCAAGCCCTTCCTGCTCACCCACCTGTATAGACACACACTTCCAGAGGTGCTGTGAACCTTCACGGCCCACATGGAACAGCCTCTCTGAGCGACTCCTCTGTCCTTGCTCCATGGAGAACCTCAGGGTCTCACTCTCTGTGCGCAGGGACCTGGCAAATGGAGAGACCATGGCATGTGGGTGATGGCGCCCCTGCTCAGTGTGATCTGCTGCAATGTAATTCCATGTTTCAGGATCCAGCAAGCAGAGACCCTCCTGGAGTGCACTGCTAGGACAGTAATTCTTTATGAGGCAAACCCACACAAGCTCTAAAGGCAGGACTCCTTGGGTTATTTCCCTCGGGAATTAGATTGCCCCACAGACAATCCAAGATGGTCAGCCAAGTGCTGTTACCTCCCCTCAAGACTGTCCTCATAGCCCAAGGGGCTGCTGTAGCTCCCTCCATCCCATTTCCATTCCATCCAGCAGAAAAGAAGACAGGGGAAGCAGGTGGGCTTTTCCTTTTTTTAAAGTGCAAAACCTGGAAGTTGTGAAATCATTCTGCCTGCAGCTCCCTGGCCTTAACTCTCCTGTGATTTGAACCACGTGGGAGACAGTCTGGAAAAGGTCTCAGCTGTGTGCAGAGCCACGCGATCCCAGCAAGCCCACTCCCTTGAGAGGCTAAGAAAACACTCAGGGAGAGTGGAGGAGGTCTGCTGCTCATCTCCAAGGAAGGGAGGCCTGTCTCGGGGACCCCACAGGCTGCAGTGGAGAATGACCCCCTCTTCCCAGGTCCCCTGCCAGCTCCAGCCAGTGCTAACAGTGAAAGATAAGATGACAATGTGGGACCTTTTCCTGACCCCACAGGGTCAACAATGGTCCAGATGGCTGCAGCCTGGTCCCCACGTCCCAGTGGGTGGTGGTGCCTGGCCTCTCTCTGCCCAGTCCAGGGTGCTGGTGCCCTCTGGTGGCAGAACAGGAACCGCCAGGGGCTGCTCTTCCCGGGCACCCATGGACTCCATTGTCAAAGCAGTGCTTCTGTGTCTCTCACTGGGAAAATTGGAAAGTGTATTTTAAAAACAAATATATAAAATTAATAGAATCTTATACTACATTCTCTCAACAGTGCTCTAAAATCTTCAGAATAATTACTAATTTTAAATAGCTGACAGCATTCATGGGTCTATATTTTTTGTTAGGGCTAGTTTCTGATTTCAAGGCCTTTGCTTATTTATTTGTTTAAGACACAGCATGTGCATGCATGTGTACACATGAGGTTGATCGTGTACACAGGGAAGTAGAGGAGATACTTGATGGTATATATCATAGAATAATGTTTAGAGGTGTTATGGCTAATAAAGAGAAAGCTCTTTGAAAGATATATTCTCTATTCAGCCGATAATGAAGATAACATTCTAAAACTGAGGGAAAATGTAAAGAAATATAATAGAAACACCCCCGCTTGTCCAGCTTTCTTGCTTCTGATCATCTATCTGAGTGTTTTCCTCTGGTTATGGGGACAGGAGAGGGGTAGGTGTGGCATTTAGTCACTGGTGAGTATCCGTCCTGCCAGGTCGCAGCGAGCCACAGGGTCGGGGCAAGGGGCCGAGCTTCCAGCAAAGGCCACCTGAGCACTGTGTGTGGAAGACAGGGGGTCAGCCTCCCCTCAGGAAAAGCGTCCCCAGGCACTGTCTCTAGCCTGACTTGGAATGGCACCAGTCCCACATCGAGAGGCCACGGCCAAGGGCACCGGCCTGAGAGCCACTGTCCACTGCTCTGCCTTGCCCAATGTCTGGCCTCTTCCTGTGTTCTCGGGCAACGGCAGAGGTGGGAGTAGCTGGGTCTTAGGGACTCTGGGGCCACATCCATGGGAACAGGCGTCCCTTTTAGCTGCCTGTGCAGGTTTTTGCCCGTCACTGATCACGCTGTATCAGCTGGAGTCTCCAGTCAAGGCGGGGGACAGTTGCCCACCACCGCCCTCTTCCTGGGCACATGCAGACTTGTCCCACCTCTGGACACACCGTGCCCCATGTCCTGGACAAGGACCCCTGCGTATGAGGAAGTGCCCAGATGCTGTCTGGTTCTTCCCTGTTGGTGAAAGGCAGGGGCTGCAGGTGGCCTTGGAAACCAGGTGTTGGAAAGAGCAGAACAGGCCTCAGTCAGCTCATCCCTGCCCGCTTGCCTGCGTGATCAGGAGCGTCCACCATGCCCACCCCAACCCACTGCACTGCCACCCTTAGGATTCCGTCCCTCCGTGTGGCAGTGACTCTATCACTCAGCGCCTGGCCGTCCCCACACAGCCCTTTCCTGCCCTCCACTCCTCCTCTGCCTTCTCCATCCCTCCTCACGTGTGACGGCCAACGCTGGTTGACGTTTCATAGAGGAGATGTGGCACATGGTATCTGAGCCCATCAGAATCTGGGTCCCTGTGCAGCAGCCATGCTGGCAGGGCCACGTGCTTGTGCTCTGCCATCTGTCCTGACCCTCCCAGGACGGATCTTACAACGTCTGCCCTTGCCAGGGTCTCCAGGGCTCAGGCAGAAAAGCATTTGGCTATTGTCTTTACTAAATGATAACTCCAGGGCTGGAGCGGTGGCTCGGTGGTTACGGCACTTGCCTGGCATGCTCAAGTTCGTGGGTTCGAGCCCCAGCACCATGTACACAACAAAATGTCAGAGCAACAAAAGCCACATGAAAAACTAACTAAAATGGAATCTCTCTCTCACTGTCCCTCTAGCTTAACAAAACGATAATGATAACTCCACTGCGAGACTCCTCCACCTGCAGCCCTGCCAATGTCCTCCATCCACCCCGGAAGCTGGAGTGTGGCCCCAGCCCTGATCCCACTCAGCTGTCCTTGTGAAGATCACCATGACCTCTGTGGGTGCCCCCATGTGAGCATCCCCCTGCGGTCTGGTGGGGCTGTCCTCCCTCCTGCGCCCCTCCTCTGTCCCCCTCTTGGCCCCTGGGCTGGGATCAACCCCTAACTGCAGAGCTGCTCAAACTTTGCTCTGGACTTCTGCCCTGGGTGCTCTCCTTGGCCAGCCCCACACCCCTGGACCTCAGGGCCACCCACAGGTGAAGACAGCCTCCCACGGCAAGCCAGGCTTCCTTGAGGCTCCCAGGCCTGGCATGGTGGCCTCCATGGTCCAGCCTCCCTGAGGCCCACTGTGCTCTGTCCCCTTCCTCCCTGCCAGGGGGCCACTGTCCTCTGCCTGGGTGCTCCACGTCCTATGCACGGGTGGTGCCTGCTCGTCCTGCAAGCTCTGCATGGGCCACCTCTCAGGCCCACCACTCTACCCAGGGCGGCCCTGCTCTTGCCCTCAACACTGTCCCTCTTGAGTCTCCTCACACACTCCTTCCTGCATTTGTCCTTTCCCTCTGCTCTTCCTTCTGCTGTCTGTGTCCCCACATGGGGATGAAGACCCTGTGGACAGGGGGCCTAATACCGGGTGGCCAGGCTTGGGTGCGCCCCTCTAACTGCAAGGTGAGGCCACAGCTCCTCATGGACCTTGGAGCCTTCTCGTTGCCCTCTTGACTCCTTGGCTTGGGTGGCGCTTCTGACCCCGCTGTGCCCTACAGTTGCTACCATGGCGGCTGCAAGCTCACAGATTCTTTTTTCCTTGCATGATGCTAGGTCCTAAAGCATGGCTCTGAGGCAGGGAGCTTGTCCTCAGCATTGCCCCCCAGTTCCTTGATCTCCCGTCTCCCAGCACGGGATCCTTACTGCTCCTTCTCTTCCCTCTGGAACTTTCTGTCCCACCTGGATGGCAGTGCAGTCCTGTCTGCCCTGGAGAGTGGTGATTAAGGGACGACTGAAGTCGGGGCTTACGGTCAGGAGCTGAGGGTGGAGTGGGCTCAGGTCTCAGCTGGCGTCTGAGAACCACCTTGGAGCCCTGCTAGGTGTCACAGAGGTCCCTCTTTCAGATCGCTGGTGTGGCTTCCTGCACCCTCACATGAGGTGTGCAGACCCCACCCACACGTCCACACTGAAGAAGGGACAGGGACTGCCCCCAGCCTGTGCCAAGGCTCCTCCATGCTTAGGGTTACCATGTGACAAAAGCATCCTGGGCCACCAAAGGCCAGCCCTCCAGGGTCTTGGTGACCCTGGACAGGCTGAGGCAGACACCCGCCCCTGCCATCTGCACCCTGGGAGGCAACTTCCGGTGGGGCCGGATGACAGAGTCTGTGTCCCCCTCCCCATGAAGGGTGGAGGTGCCCAGTGTCCAGCTGCCTGCCTGCGAATGGACCTGTTCATCACCACACCAGCTGCCGGGTGGCTTGATCCTGAGCCTCCGCGGTGTCCGGAAAGCTTGGTGCAGTCCTTCCATTCTGTTCCCCCCATATTTTACTGGTGCCCCCCACTGTGTATTGGCAAAAGAAAGAACCGCATTTCCCAAGCAGCCATCTCTTAAAATTGTAGGATTCTGGTGTTTGAAGGCAAGGAAACGAGATGTTCTGGAATAAAATGGACACTCGTTTCTTTTGGTGGATGTGGGTAGCGGGGTGGAGGAGCGGGGCCCCAGGAGCAGCGGGCCTGGGTGTGGCCTGGGCTATGTACACGAATAACTCCCCACGCACTTCTGAGTTCTAGGAAAAGTGAGAAGGGGCAATGCTGAAGGGCTGGGGACTTCCTCCCCCGAGAGCCGTCCTAGTGCCCGGATTGCACACTGCAATAGAACACAGTGTCCCGCGTGTCCCACCCAGGCTCCTGGCCTGGCCTGGGGTCTGCCTACCAGGGTTGGGGACATTTGAGCGCAACCGCCACAGCAGCTCTCTCACGGGCTGCTGTGGAGAAGAGCACCCAGCAGGACCCGCATCTGCTTTGTGCCCTGTCGCGTGGGCACAGGCTGCGGCAAGAGCCGGCCACTCTTCTCTTGCAAAGTGGAAAATTGTGTAAATACATAGATAAAAAAGCCATCTGGGCTTTGCTGGACCCCATCCAGGGCTCAGAAGAAACCTGCCTTCCTTTGCTGAGCTCCGTTTTCAGTAGGGACTCCCGTGTGGCACGGGTGCCGCATGGCACGAGGATGACTTGCTGTGGAACAGAAGCCACAAGCTGCAGGGGCCACAGGCTGCAGCAAGCCTTGAGCGCACCAGGGAGAGGCCCCAGGGGTGGAGGGGCAGGGTCCCTGGCTGGAGGCAGACAGGACAGAGGCCGGAGGTCAGCACAGGGGAAGGAAGGAGCAAGGTCGCCCTGAAGGTCTGCCGCCCGCCTTCTCCAGTTCACTGACTCTGGCCAACATCCGGGAGAGCGGAGGATGTCCAGAAGGATCCGGCTGCTCCCCCAGTTCCTGCTGCCCGGTACCCAGTGGGTGCGACTTGCCTAACGAGTCCAAAAACATGCTTGGTAGAACATCAAAGCCGGAAGCACACAGCTGTCTCATGCTGAGGCAGAATTTTTTTTTCTGTTGCAGATTTTTTGAGTAAAGTATATAAACGGGAAATCCTGTCCCAGTGTTTGGTTAGCATTTCTTGCATTTGTAAGATTCCGCTTATTTTTAGGCGTGTTCTGGTGTCTGTCCTTGCTTACGAGAGGGCAGAAGGAGTCTCCTGGCCGGAGGGACAGAAGCAGAGCTTCCTCAATACCTCTGGTCCTGGCACCACAGCAGCCTCTGCAGGAGCCATGATCCACATGAGCCATCTCGCCAAGACCCTCCTGGGCACACGAGCATCACCGCAGCTGTGGAGGAGAGTGGCTATGGTCTATTCTGGCCACAGTCCTCAGTCCCCTGCTCCGGAGCAGCTGGGCCTTCACAAGAACATCTGGCCCCTCGCACATAGCAGCATGTTGGCTCGTTTGTGTCAGAGGCCAAAGCCTGGCCGTCAGCGTCCTCTCGTCACTCACTCTCTCTCCTCTGGGTGGCTGGGCTGCAGTGGCCTTTCGGAAGCTTAGGTGGTAGGATCTCCTCAGAAGTTGCCCCACCAGAGATGTGGAGGGATCTCAGGCTCCTCTGCAGCCCCAGCCCGTCCCAGTGTGCCCTCCTGACATTCCTTGTGGGCATTTTCCCTCCAGGGTCTGTAGGAAAGCCGCCTTCTTAATTTCGCTGGATCTGTTTCAAGCTACAGGACAGAAGCTCACACAGTGATGAACTGTAAGAGCACAGGAGCAGGTTCTGCCTCCCCTTCCTCACACCTCTTGTTTATTCTTTTACACTGACATGCTTATAAAAGCTCTAGCATGCTCAGTCTGTCCCTGTGCTATTGTCTACCTGGTGACACCAGCAGGGAGCAGCTCACACTTCGTTCTCAGGCACTGAGGACCAGCTGAGAAGGGGACAGCAGTGGGGCCCTGGAGGGTCGGCCGGCCATGAGACGCTCAAGGGCCTGGGGAGCCAGCTGGCAGCTTGCAGGTGCCACGGTGGAGGGGACCACACCACGAAAGTGGTGAAGGCTGCAGGTCAGACGGTGCTGCTTCTTTCCTGGAGGCCAGTGCAGGGGCGCACAGCTGGACGTGTGGAGGTCGGCCGGGAGCGCACGGAGAAGGCCTGGAGCAGCGGGAGCAGAAGGCAGAGCGGCCATCTGAGCCTCGGCATCCTCCCTGTTGCTATGTGACAGGATGAAGGGAAGCCTCTGGAATCTGAGTGCCCCTGCCAAGGAGGCTCCTTCCACCACCACACGACCCAGCACCCAGCCCCGTCTTGGGGGCAGAGAGCAGCTCTGCCAGGCATCGCACCTCCTGGGGCTTCCTGGGGCTTCCAGGCTGCGTCAGTGAGCGATCTGTCCCTGTTGTCTGAGGCGATCGTCACACCAGCCCGAAGGGACACTAGAGTGTGAGAAAACCCAGAGTCCAGTGGTAGCGTCCAGGGTTGGCTACAGGGATGCCGGCATCATCCCTGGGCACTAAGCATGTTCAGGCTTTCCAGGAAGCAGCTCCCAGCTTCGTACCCATCAGGCTGTCGTGTCCCGCACAGCACCCGGCGGGAGGAGTGCCTGCTGGCTGCACAGGCTGCTTGGAGGACTGGGGAAGGTGCACCCTTGCGGAACACGGCAGCGCCTGTGGCGTAGGAGCTGGAACCACCCCATCATCCCGCCGGGCCTAAGGGGCTCAAGGGGTCCACGGCCCCCTCTGCCCAGAAGTGCACGCGGCCGTGTCCATCAATGCTGACGAGCCACAGGTGTGGCCATCCAGGAGGTTCTGACAGCGCTGCGTCATGGGTGACCCTAAAGATACTGGGTTAGGGGTCGACCCAGTCACAAAGGGACCATGCTGTGCGTCTGCCCCACCTGAAGAACAGAAACGGGAAGTAGGGTGGTGGCTGCAGGTGTGGGGCAGGTTAGCTGTTTGGGCACAGAGTTCCAGTTTTATGAGATGAATGCGTGAACGTGGCGATGGCTGCACAGCATTGCTGACACGTGGGACACCCCTGAACTGCACGCCTAGACACGGCGGAAACAGGCATGGACTCACGGGTATTTTGCCCCCACGCGTGAGCGAGGCCTCTTGTTTGTTCTTGTGGTACTGGGGTTGAACCAGGGGTGCTCTTCCATGGGGTCACTTCCCAGCCCTATCTGTGTTTTGAGACAAGGTCTTGTTTCATTAGGTTGCTGAGGTTGGCCTTGAACTAGTGGTCCTCCTGCCTCAGCCTCCTTAGGAACCGGGATTATAGGCGTGCACCCCTGCACCCAGTCACAAGGTGCATTTTGAAGATGACTAGTGTTTTGGATCCCATGAACCCTTGGCAGTGTCTCTGGAGGTCTCTGAGAGTCACACCACATACTTCATGGTCCCCAAATAAGCCCAAAGGACAACGTGGAGTCTGTTCAATACCCTGACCTTGAAATAAATCACAAGTATTGATTAAGTTCTTGAGAAATGTTTGACATTATAAAGAAGATGAATTCTCCAGTAACTGCCTTAATTTTTTTTTATTAGTATTTTCCTAGAAGGCTTTTAAAGATATTCTGTTCACCCTTGCATCCAGACCTTCAAAGTTATTTTTAAAAATGAAGTAAATAAAAAATAAAGGTTGTCACCTTTGAGTTGGTGAATCTGTTCACTCACTTAGCTCTAAGTCTGTGTTTTACTGAGTGCCCACTATGTACCCAAAGCTAAGCCCATGGTTTACTGAGTGCCCACTGTGTGCCCAGCTCTAAACCCATGGTTTACTGAGTGCCCACTGTGTGTCCAGCTCTAAACCCATGGTTTATTGACTATCTATTGTGTTCCCAGCTCTAAGCCCATGTTTTATTTAGTGTCTATTGTTTCTCCAGTTCTAAGTCCCTGGTTTACTGAGTGCCTACTGTGTGCTCAGCTCTAAGCTGAAGGCTGGGATTCCAAGGTGAATCAGAGTACTTGGTTTGTCAAGGGCAGGTGGGGGATGCAGGGGGAATGTAAATGGGGAACAGATGGGAGGCAGGGGGTGAGTCACTGCCGTGAATGTGTGCAGGTGACACGGTCCTGGAGGCTGCTCCCTGGGAAGGTCCCTAAAACCAGAGAGGTTGGCAAGGTCTCCCCGGGCGTGGACCGGCACTGGGGCGGAGGTCCTGCGCTGAGGACCTGTGTACGCAGCTGAGGAGGAACCGGCTGCCCAGTAGGCTTGGGAGGAGAAAGGGAAGATTAACAAAATGTTACAAGTGCCAGTGTCCCTCAATAAGGAAGAGAGACACCTCGCCCACAGTGAGCTTCGGGCTCTTGGCCGGCATGGACGTGGCAGGAGTGAACAGCGCTGGGACTGCTAGACTGGCAGGTGAGGTGCGCGCAGCCTCCTTGCCACAGGCAGTCAGTCACGGGGACGGAAATGGAAACCTGTCGCTGGTGGAGAAACAGCTGTGGTCCCTAGACCCTCCACCCCCACTACCTGCTCTCCCTCTGAGTCACTTCCTCACTCGGAGGTGGTCATTTGGAGGACAAAGCCCTCCATGGCCCCTGACTGCAAACTTGCAGGAGCTCCTGCCACAGGATGGGCGGGGCTGGACCAAGGAAGTGCCCGAGAGAGGCTGGTCACCTGATGCTCGATAGAAACCCTGTTTCAAGGATGTGAGAAAGGCCAGTCAGACAGAACTGCTATCCCTGAAGGGTTGCTGGACAGCTATAAAGCTTTGCCTTAAGTGACACCAACACCCCGGCCACTGAGCATCATCACGTGCCTGACGCCAGGTCGTCTCCAGGCAACAGCTACGTCTCTGCTGTCTACAGTCTGATTGAAAAGTGATTTAAAAGCAGGAGATCAGTATTTGCTGATGCCTTTGATGTTCCCTTAGGCCCTGTGCTAAGGATTGTATGAGTTGTATTATTTAATCCATATAGAATTTATTGTCCCATTTGATAGGTGGGACAGTTGGCAGCATTTAGGGATTTTGTGATAGGCAAGGAGCTAAGGAGTGAGGGAGCAGGATGCTATTCCCAAGGCCCACCCTGGGTCACTAACCAGGGATTCACAGCCCTGCCGCACACCAATAGACCCAAGGAGGGGGCTCACAGATGCCAGCACCAAGGCCCTGCCCCCGCTGGACCAGCGGAGTCAGAATGTTCAGGGTCGGCTGAGGGGTCAGGGCCCCCTGAGGCTGCTGGATATATCAGGAAGAAGCCACGAGCAGAGAGGGGGCCTTGGCCATGGAAACAGGCTCCTGGGGCAGGAACGCTGAGCTTGGGCTTCCCCAGTTGTAGTGGGTTCACCAGGTGAAAATGGGGTCGGGAAAGAGGCAGCTCAGGCAGCCATGTGGTCCTGGACTCAAAGCAAGAAGCCTGGTGGACCGTGAGCCTGCGGAGGGACATGCGGGCTCCCTGCGCCCCGGTGTGGTGCCATCCCATACAGCCCTTGCGAGACGTGGCGTGGTGCATATCTCCTGGGATGCGTGCCTGGACAGTGTCACTTCCAGTGTGTGCTTCACAGTTATGCTCCATTGTCCAACAGCGGGAGGGGTCAGGAAACATTGGGCAGACTGGTGCCTTCAAGCAGGTCATGGGGGGGGGTTGTCACAGTACAGAAAACGTCCACTCTGGATTTCAGGTCTCTAGAAGCAGCACCGAAGTCCATCTGGATGTCAGCTGTGTGAATGAGGCACCTCTTCAGCACAGAGGGCAGAGAGCAGGCCCCGCGTGGCCGTGTCTGCAGGGGAGGTCTCCAGTCACAGCCTCCTCTGGTCATTGTACCCCTCCCGCCCTTCCCACTCTGCTGCCTCAGGAGAAAATTAAAGTTGAGAGAAAGCAGCAGCTGACCTTCGTGTCCACACCTACTTGTTAGCCAGATGTCCCTGGGCCTCCTCCGCTAACCGGACGCCCTCCTGCCCTTCAAATCTGGGTTCTGAGGCGGAACCCACCTGGAAGGTACACACCTGGTGGGAGGTGGCTTTGCCATTTTCTGCTGCTGATGCCATCAGTTTTGACCCCAAATGTAGCACAGCACGGGATGACCTCTCTGGGGAAGGCAGGGGACAAGGCAAGGTCAGCCCAGCTGGGCTGAGGAGTGGAGCTTCAAGGGGACCCTCTGCCACTGCTGGGCGTGCCGGACACTCCTCTGTGGCCCTGCCATCCTTCTAGGTATTAAGAGAGAGCAAGAAATGAGGGGATAAAGAGGGACCTGAACTCCAAGTTTGGGGCACAGTGTACCAGGAAGGAGATGAGAAGACACAGGCTCACAAGGCTCCACATCCCCCTGCCGGCGGCCTGCCCAGCCCCAGCAATTGCCCTGCATCCTTCACCACTGCGCTCAGCTTCGGGTCGGGAAGCACCACTTCAGACACAATTTGACATCTTGCATTCAGCGTCTTCCCCAGGACATCTTAAAGTGCTGTGAAATCAACACATTCAAACTTAAACAAGTTCTAGAAGCAACTTTGAGAAATTGAGCAATTAGGTGCTTGCCAGAGTGACCTAGGGAGCCACCCACATTGTCTTTACACAATGCATTACCTGAAAAAACACAAGTAGAAACTCATAAGCACAGCGTCATGTGCTGCACAGAGCTGAGCACAAATGACTGTGGCTTTTAGACCAAGCACCTCCTGACAGCAGCTGTCACCGCCCACCGGTGAGGGGATGCAAACTGAAGGATGGAAGGGGAGAGTGACTTGCGGCAGCCACTGGGGTTGGAGAGACAGCAGCCTCAGACTTCCCCACTCCTCAGGATCCTCCAGCATGGACTTGCAGGGGCTGCTTGACCCCTTACCCTGGCCGCGTCGTCTGCATTCTATCTGTGAAGGGGCATGGTCTTTGACGCTACGTGGTAGGTGAACCCTGGTCTGCAGAGTGTGTGGAGGCACCTGTGCCAGGGCTTCTGCCTTGGTCTTTGCAGGGCAGCCCCGATCTCCTCTTCTCTGGAGTCATAGTAGTCACTGTCTAGGTCCCACACCGTGCACACAAGCGGGGCTGAGGAGCCGGTGCTCTCAGGAGCAGGAGTCCTTGAGGTTGGAGCTGGGTGGCTTTGGTGCCCACTTCTGCCCCTGAGGCTGTGGAAGACTGACGGGTAGGAGCGGTTGAAGGCCGGGTTGGTGAAGCTGTAGACAGCTGGGCTCCGCGTGCTGTACGCCTGGTGTACCTTGCACACACCATGGCCTGCAAGGTGCTGCAGCTTTGTGACCCTTCGAAGATGAGCATCAGGGTTCTGGCCAGGACGCTGGGCACGATAGTGACTAGCACCCGGGCCCTGCAGAGCCTGGGCTGCTTGTTTGACATGCGGATCCTCTTCTGCAGGGTCCTAATGAGGCTGCCATTGCAAAACAAGATGAGGCCGAAGGGAAGGAGGAGTTGAAGGAAGAAGAGCAGCTCCTGCTGGGTGGCGCTGCAGGACGCTGGCACTGGCACAAGCTGGGGCACTCGGTAGAGTTCTGGGGGCCTGGGACGCCAACAAGCTTTGCTGGGTGACGGCCACCATCAGGAGCCACACGAGGCCTGAGATACCCCGGGCTACCCCAGGGGACAGAACGTTGACCTTCAGCTGAGGATGGAACACACGCAGGTAATGGTCCAAGGCCACTGCAGCCAGGAAGTCCATCCCCACTCCACGGCTGAGGAGCTACAGGAAACGCAGGACCTGGTAGGACATGCGACCAAGGCCCCAGGCCTCGAGTCTCAGGTAGAAGGCTGCGTGGAAGGGCAGGCAGATGGTCAGCAGCAGATCTGCCACCACCAGGAGGAACAGGTGCATGGTGTAAGACTTCCACACCTTGAGGCGGAAAAACGTCCACAGGCAACGGCATTGCCTGGCAGGCCCAGCCCACACCCCAGCGCCAGCAGTGTGCCCAGGACTGTCGCCACCTCGGGGCTGGAGGCCGAGCCGTGGCCCATCCAGGGGAGCAGAACCCGAGAACTCGCACCGCACTCTCACTTAGGAGCAAGGAACAGGCTTTCTCCCGCCACAGAGCAGGCAAGCTCTGGGTTTCCCCAGCGAGGAAGAGTGCTGAGCCAGCAGAGGAAGGAAGTCCAGAGTGACCCAGATTTGCCTGAGGAAGAGGATCTGCAGGGCGGGGACAGCCCCTTTCTGCATGTGCTTTCTTTTTCGGTCCTAAAAGGGGGAGATTGTGTTTCACTTTGCATCAGTGTCAATGGCCCTGAGAAAGTCCTGCAAACAGAGCTGAGTGTCCCCAGCCCTAGGAAGGGACAGGGAGTGTCAGCTGTCAGGAAGCCTCTGTGTCCTCAACAGAGGACAGGACCGACACAGAGAGTGCTCTCTAGCTGAGTGCTTCGTGGGAAAGTGAAATCCGCCGGCCTTCTGCATAGGCCTCCTTTCCAACACTAGGCCAAACCTGGTTCCTCTAACGCTGTGAGCGTGGGTTGTCTTGGTCGCTTCGTAGCTGACCGCTCTCGCGTGTCCCATTATATTGCCAAAGAAAAGTGTTTTATTTCCTTCTGCTGAGGAGTTTCCCTTCCTGCTACACTCCTGAATTCAGATGTCCTTGCAGAGTGGCTATGAGATTTGAGACACTGTCATGGGCAAAGCTCTTAGCAGCGTTCCTGTGATTGACACATTTACCCTGGTATGTCTCCGCCTCTCTGAGGCTTAAACTTGGAAAACGACTCTTCTTTTTCTTCCAGGATGGTGAATATTTTGCACCAGATGTCAGTTCTGTGAAGTTTTGACATCCTCACTTCTTAGATCCAACATGGAGGTGAGCTCAGCAACGATTCTCAGTAATGTCACGTGTATGCCAAGCACCATTCTATGCTAGCCTGCGTCACGCCTGTGAATGCCATCAGCGAGAGGCAGCAGGAAAAACTTTAGTCTTTATTTCATGGAAGGAGAATGGAGACTTGGAGAGGTGAGGTGCTTTGTTCATGTGACAGGCTGGTAAGCAAGGACCTTTCCAGCTCAGGTTCTCCCCAGACTCTGGGCCTGACCATGCTGTCCCACAGCTGCCCTGAGGATGGCACGGTGAGTCAGGGTAAGCCCTGTCTCTAGGAGACTACGAGGGTGCTGCTGTGCATGGCAGCTGGTGTCATGTGACCTGCAGGGCTCTTGCTTTAATCCCGTCAGGGTTTCCTTTCCCGCTGGCCACAGATCGCCCACCTTGGAGGAAGGGCACTCACCAGCCTCTTCCCTCCCAGCATCCAGAATCGTGGCATCATCCTGCTACACCGCACAAGGTCCCCTTCTGCAGACAAGGGTCCCCCATGGCAACCACATTACCAAACGGTGAAGGGGAGGCTGCAACGCTCCTCCGGATACTGTCAGGCTCACAAGCAGCACCCAGAAGCGCTGACACCTAGTTCAGAGCTTTGGGAGGGAAGTGGCGTAGGTGTAGGAAAGGAAGGGGTTTAAACTTTTCTCTCAGCTCTCAGAAAACCCCGACAGATCTTAAAAACCTTTACCTGCAGATTTTGGTATGATATTCTAAATTATACATATTCTTGCTCAATTGGTAGCATAAGCTTCCATGATTATATATTTTCCTTTTTAAAATCTCTTCCTCTCAGTGCACTGATTTGTCTTTCCTTCTCCTGAAGGACGTTGTTCTTCACTTTGTCTCTTTTAAAGTTGTATATTTGAGTCGCCTCTGAAGGATCATGTCTTAGCTGGTCTTCCTATCCCGGATACTGCGTTTTTAAGCACCATTGCTATCTGTGTAGGAAACCCCTTTGTGTTTGTTTCAGTTTTCTCGGGTGCATTTCATTCACACATGCGTTTCTGACCTTACGTGACAACTGAATTACTGTTCTACACCAACACACAAATCCCAGCCTACCCACCTTCACTTCCCAGTTTGCTGTCTACTTCTGACAGTGACCGGTGGGATGGTGTTTACCCAGACTCAATAAATCTCTGACTTGAATTCTCTTGTTACCCACTGAGGTCAGCCAGCGGGGAGCCTGGAGAATGTGGCTCCCACAAGATGGTCCCACCCTGACACCAACTGCAAGTTTGGGGTCCCCACAAGTACCTTCAGCTTCCAAAGGTCCCTAAAGGACCCTTAGAACTCCCAGAGAGCTGTAATCTGCATAGTTGCGGTTTACTGTGCTGAAGACACAATTAAGTTGGCGGTTGGGAGAGGCATGTGGGACAGAGCCCATGGAGGCAGTGTGCATGGGACGCACTATCCTCTCCCAGAAGGGAAATACGACTCGACGCAGACATATAGCCAGCTGGGAAGGCTGGCCCAGACCTCGGGGTCCAGATTCCTTTCTGGGATCCTTCCCAAGGTGTGCTTGTCTGCCCAGCAGCTGACCAATCTCCAGCTTCTCTGGGGGTTGATACTGCATGGCCAAGGCCTGGGCTGCATCCCTCTGGGGCCCAGGATCCCCCACTGTGCATGACATGATCAGTGTCTGGCTGGCTGAAGGTCCCAGGCAAACGATGATGTCCCTACTGGGATGACATTTGATGGCCCGGAAGCCACTCCCAGCAGCTGGGGGTGAAGACCCAACCATAACTTCACACTCTCCCTGCAGCTCCAGAACGCACGAGGTGCTGCTCACTTCATGCTGATATTGCAAACCCCTGTCCGACGTGCTGACCGCAGGGGCTTCTGTTCTGGTGGGGGGGTAGTCAGTGCAGGGCGCACCTCTTTGGTGTCTGCCCCTCCTCGGGCAGCATGAGTATTGCCTGACCTTGCATGGCCTCAGCTGACCCCTCTCCTGTCCAGGGCACAGTTGAACCTCAGGAGAAGGAGAAATCATTCTAGAAAACGAAGCTGGAAGACAGGGACAATGATCTATCTTGGGTGAGAAACTGCGTTCCTGTGACCGCCCTGGGATGGCTCAAGAGCATACTTGCCCTTGTGACTTGGAATCTGAGAACTGGAGCAGCTCAGAACATCCCTTGGGTGGAAGAGCTCTCAGACAGCTGAATTGCTAATCAAATCAGCACTCCATTGCATTTTGAACACATTGTGATTATAAAGCATTTTAATCCTGAAACTAAAATTTAAATGAAAATGGAATAATTGTGCTGGAACTCCAACAGAGAAATGTTCAATGTGTTTCTTAGGGAAAAAGTTCTTTTTTTTCACCTTTAAAATATTTATCCTACAAGGTTAGAATAAGCATAGTTTCACATTTAGGATCAAGGAAAGCCCCTAAATAGGTGTTGCAACGTGGACACTCAAGCAGAGAGTGCAGGAAGGAAAGAGGTGACATGTTTTCAGTGTGTGGTGACAATGACCGGCTTCAAAGCTCCTGGAAAAAGTGAATTCCTGGTCATCTTGTGCATGAAAGTGAGAATGCTTGAAGTTTTTAATGTTGCATTCATTCATTCGAATGTGCAGATGGCTCCTCGTCCGGTGCTGCTGTCCCTCTGCCTGACGGCATTCTGTGGGGTGGACAGGCAGAGTGGAGAACAAGCTGGTGGACATGGCTGGGGTGGGCAGAGGCCGGGGTGGGTGGGAGAACTGTTGCTCGCTCGACACTCCAGCAAGGACTTGAGGACCATGGACGCACAGGGCAGCGTGGGAGAGGAGAGACTGGATTTTTTAGGTCTGGGCTGTTTCTGTCACTCGTTTTAGAAAAGTAAGTGGACATATCCAGGAGCCTTTTTAAATGAGATAAAATGCAGTCTGGGCTGTGAAAACTCAAACCTTCTCACCTTGGAGAGGCCCTCAGCATCCTCCTTCTGGAGCCAGGGTGTCCTGCCTCCTCATGCTCATGTCCCACCAGAGTGCGGGAAAAGTCCCCTCTCCAGGGACAGTTCAAGGTCACCCACCCAAGGCATGACCCAGACTTAGCACAGCAAGTTTGTTTTAGGATTTTATCAAGAGACAGTTAACTAGGAAAAAGTTTCTAAAAACCAGACAGGCTCGGAAGTTCACAGCGCCTGCAGAGATTTTTTTTTATGATTAAGTTGTTTATTCTGAAAATTTTTCTTTCTCTACCAACTGGTGTCTGGACTCAGAGCCAAGGGCCATTTCACATTTTTGGGCAGAGGTCCAAAAATGTTCTGCACATCTGCAGGATTGCCCCCAAGCAGGACTTTGCCACAATTCGAGGGCAGAATCACTCTGCACTGTTGCCACCACTCCAAGGTAGTCAAAGACTCTAGCCTGAGTCACCCGATGCCACCGTGACTCCATATGGGAAAAGTTCTTGAGGGACAGTGCAAGGCCACCCACCTAAGGCCCTGGGTTAGAGTGGAGATCTCTGGGGGCTGACCCTGCAAATGTAGTGCGTCCCACGTGAGAGGAAGAGTCCTGGACACTGACGTTGACTCGGAGCCTGTTCTTCCAAGAGCGTGTGGGGCCGCGGGACTCAGGCCGCGAACCGGCTGCCTCAGCTAGCGGCTCCCCCTAGTCGGACTGTTAGAACAGAACGGTTAAACTTAAAATCTCAGTATTAAAAGCTCTGATTATGTTCTGATTATAAAGGCAATATAGACTTTGTATTGAATGCAATGAACATACAGGAAACTGTCAAGTAGAAAAAAGTCATCTGATTATTTTATTGGTTATTTTTTAGTTACACAAAACATTAGGAGAATTTGTTCTAACTTGGTCCCCAGTTCTTCCTCTTTTCCTCCACTCCTCTGTCCCCCTGTTCCCTTTCCTCTGCTCCACTGATCTTTCTGCTCTCTACTTACGGTTTTTAGTACATTGTGGACACATACAATGGTGTATTCACATAGGTACACGGGAACGCTAGTTCTCATCCATTCCCCTGTTCTCCCTTATCCTGTCGCTCCTTCCTCCCCCTTTCTTCTGCTTTGACGGAAGCCCTGCTGTTTTGGACCAACGTCTGCAGATCAGAGGCAACATTCAGCTGGACCTCTCGTCTGGCTTGTGTTACTCAGCATGCTGCTCTCCCTTCCACCACGTCCTGGCCGACGCCACGTCACTCTTCACGGCTGGGTCAGCACCATGTGTGCGGCACATTTCCTTCACCCTCGCGTGTTGAGGGTTGGCTCCACAACTCGGCTGTGTGACTTGTGCTGCTCTCAGCATGGTACTCTGCTGATTTTAGATCTTTTGGATACTCACCTCAGGGTGGGATGGCTGGGTCGTGTGATGGATCAACTCCTAGTTTTTTTGGGGAATCTCTCCATGTTGCCTGCTCCCCAATCTCTTGATTCTTCTATATCACACCCCTATAAGAGATATAAATGTGTTTATATATATATAAATATATATATAAATATATATATATATATGATTGTAAAATTTTGAGAATTAAATGATTGCATAAGTACCATTTGACTTCTCAGGGGGTAAAGAATATGCTATATTGTTGATTGTCTCCCTAGATCCCTTCCTATCCTCCCTACCTCACCCTCTTCCCTCCCCCACCTACATGTCTATGGTTCCCCTAGATTATGTGTTGCTGTGCCCTTGCTGAGTCTAATACGTGAGTCTGACAACCTTCCCCCCAAGTCTGGGTCTAGCTCCAGCCTCCACAAATGAGTCAAAACATTCGACCTTTGACTCTCTGGCTTTGGCTAATTTTGCTTAGGATGATTGCTTCCATTGCTACCCGTTTACCTTTGAAGGCTGCAATGTTGTTTCTAATAGCTGAATAGGTATTATGTATATATACTCCATGGTATATATACACCAGAGCGTTTGGATCCATTCATCCAGTGAGGGGCATCTGGGTTGGTTCCATAATGTAGCTATTGTAAATTGAGCTGTTCATACAGTGATTTTGCTGTGTCGCTGTAATGTGCTGATTCGAACTCCTCTGGAAAAATACCAGAAGAAGGATAGCTGGGTCCATCCCTAATGTTTTGAGGAGTCTCCGCGCTGCTTTCCAGGGTGGCTGGACCAGTCTTCAGTTCCACCAACAGTGTGCTAGTGACTCATTGCTTTTTGAAATAGAATGCTGCAAACCCAACATCGTGAGTACATTTCAGTGACCGTCCTTAAGCTGGGGTCTGCTTGTGTCCACTGCTTTGTGAAGAATTACAAGGACTACTGTGTATTAAAGACTCTGGCCAGGATTTGTATGTTAGGTTTGATTTTTATTTTCAAAAAAATAGATGCAAAATGGGCAAAGATCACATAAGTTCTTTCTTGTTTCCCCCCTAGACTTACTCAGCCAGAAATTGAGGAAAGAAATCACACACAGGAAGCATTTGTTGAGGCAGACACTGCAGCGACTCTGAGGCACGGCAACAGATGCACGTCCCTGCCAGGGCCTGTGCTGCGCGTCCACCCTGCCCACGGGACTCTGCGCACAGTCTTTATGAGGTGGAGCTCTGTCACTTTCTCAGCAGCCTGGGAAGGGACACAGGAACAGGGCTGTTTTGAGTTCTAAGCACACCTGGCTTCCTAGGGGCCCATTTCCAGTGGACTCCGCTCAGTCACTGTCCAGCTCCAGCCCTGCTTCTCCTGCTTCTCAGCCCTGAGCTGTGCTGCGGGCGGAGTCAGGTCCTCCTGTGTTGAGGGCAGGTTCCGCAGGGTTGGGGTCCAAGGGAGGAGGTGAGGGAGGTCCTAAAGGGAATCACATTTCATCAACCAGTGTTCATTTCCATCTCTCTGCAGTGACACAGGAACTGAAGCCACACTCCTTTATGTCCCCACTTAGGGGCCTAGGAGAAAGGGACTCAGACTCGATGCTCAGAGGCAGAGATGTGAGTTCTGCCCCCATGGGCCTCACTCTCAGTGCAGAGAGCTTTGCTGTGGCTGCAGGGAGAGAAGAGGAGCTGAGCTCACAGAGGACCACATGCAGTGCCAGCTGGACCTCAGCCTGGGATGGCCAGTGGGTGGGGACTGAGGGAGCGTTGAGCTCTCTGCGCAGTCACAGTGAGTGAGATGTTCTTCAGTATATTTAAAGATGCTCCAATCTGAGGTATCAGATTGTTCTTATCAAGGCCAGTGACTTATGAGGCACAGTTGCTGGTGTTCATGTCAGACTGTTTCCTCAGTGGTCCTCTGTAATCAGCAAGCATCTTGCTACTAAATCACAGTATTACAGCTTTTCAAAGTCTCATAACATAACCCAAATCTCACTTCACAGATGAGATTCATTGCTTTGACCTTGACCAGGTTCCCCTGGATCTTTCTAGAACTGTCAGAGGCAGCCAGTGCTGCTGACAGATCTTTCTGCAGTGTCCGGTGCCCTGTAGCCTCTGGAACTGCCTACCAGACTCTCTGGCCTCTGGCTGTGTCCTTGCCTGGCTCCTCTCTGTCCCCAGGCACCTCTACAGCCTGCTGTGGCAGGGCCTGCCTGAGCTCTCTACACTCTGAGCTGCCAGTGTCACCTGGTGGCTCTTGTTCTGTGTCCACACAGTCCCCTCCAGGTGCAGGACTGAGTCTAGAGCCCAACGCCTCCGTCTTTGGGCATCTATCTGGTCAGCGACTCTGCCGAGCCAGTGTGTAAGAGGGGAGACTGGCCTCTGTATGTCCCCTGCTCGCTCCTGTGCCTTGGGAGGGCACAACTCTCCTGTCCTCTCAGGCAGGAGGACCCAAGGTCCCTGGCTGTCAGACGGCATCCTCTGTGCAGGGGTGGTGTCCACTCTTTCTGTGGGGCTTCTGGCTTACTGCTGAACAAGAATTGATGTGTGCAAGTCTAGAAATGTGCATTTAAAATGTTTCTGCTGTAACCAGTTAGCAAGATTCGTACCACTCAGATGCACGCTCATGCAATCTGCAGGTAAGAAGTGACAGCAGTCTCTTGCGGCTAAAACTTAGGTGCTGGCAGGGTTACACTCCAGGGCTTCTGGGCAGAAGCTGCGTCCTTGCCTTTCCCAGCTTCTAGAGACCACCTGCATTCCTGCCACATAGGGCCTCCTCCATCTCCAAGCAAGAAGGCAGGGCCCTCACCTCTCCCCATTTACACCCTGCTTCCATCTTTCCATCTTCTCTGAGAGTCTGGCCCTCCTGCCTCAATTGTACACAGCTCTAGCAACTGCACCAGGCCACCCTGACTCCAGAATGACCTTCCAAGATCCTTCCCTCAATCAGCAAAGCCCCTTTTGTAGGGCAATAGGTTTCCAGCACTAAGGGACTGGGCTTCAGACATCTCTGGGGACTGGTACTCTGCCAACCTACAGCCCTGTTGGTGACCCATGGCAATGTCCAGCACTCCCCCCGACTCCTCCACCTGCAGCCCTATTGGTGACCCATTGTGATTTCCAGCACTCAGCCCCTACTTCCATTTGTCCGTTTTATTTATCACTGCACAAAAGTCATAGGGACATTGATGGAGAAGCAGTTGAAAAGTGACAGGACTTGAATCATGGCTTTTGAATTCACATCATTTTTGCTCATGATCTTCTCTAAGCAAATGCACATTGCTTCAGGAGCGCTTGCTAAGATGAATGAGTTCTCACCAGGCCCCGCAGAATAAGAACTTGACTTTAAGTACGTGTGAATTTGGAGGAGAACCCGAGTCTTCCCAGTTCTCTATGTGGATCCCACTACCAGAAGTCACTTATCTGAATCACAGGTCTGTCATTATTAGTCGTCAGGTGAGTTCCTAAGTCAGGGGGCCATGTAGAGGCTTGGCCCTTTAAGGCCTGGTGTCGGTTGAGAATGGATGGGGGTCTATGGTTGCCTGGCGATGGGGGGCTGGACAGGCTCGGGAATAGCTACTGGACGTGGCTGAGATGCATGGGGCCCTGGCAGGAGGTGTCCATGGATTGGTGAGGTGGCCCAGCCTGGCTGGGTGGTGAGGGGAGGGGCTGACGTCTTGTCACCTCAGGACACCAGAGCTGTCTTTCAGGGAAGCCACGCTCCCAGCCCTGGGCTGCGGGTGCAGGGCGAGGGTACTATGTGGTCATCTGTGGCCTGCAGGCCCCGGCCCTGAGCTGTTGTCCTACCGCTCCTCTTCTCTCAGCCTGGGGCTCACGGAGAGCAGATCTGTTCGGGAACAGGGACTTGGGCTGGGAGTTGTCTCTGCACCAGGACCCCTCCCAAGTGCCCAAGATCCCCCTGAGCTCTGCCCAGTGAGAGAGTGGGGACTTGCAGTAGCTTCTCAATTCGGCTAGGCCCAGCAGCCAAGGCTTGGGGGAGGACGCCGTGTGTCTCAGTTTCCCTTCTGCTCTGTTTACCGCTCACCCCGCCACGTGGCTGCTGCTCCTCCGCTGGCGGGCACTCTTCTTTTGTGTCCTTGCCGCAGGCTCCAGAGCTCCTACAGGCCTCTTCCTGCTGGCTCCAACCCTCTGACTCCAAGTTGGAGCATGTCTGTGCTTTTAGGTGGGTGGGTGGGGGCTGATGAAATAGAGGATTCCTCAGATCCCCCAAGACCCTCTGCACACTTCCAGGGTAGTGCTGGCCGTGAGATTAGGTGGCACCCTGATCTCCGTGACTCAGAGCATTTTCCATGTGTCTTTGAGGACAGGCCCTTCTGCTCTGTGGCGTCCGACAGAGACGTTCTTTGGATGGTCATCTTGGGATGCGGATGTGAGCGCACAAGCAGCGGGAGGACCACAGAGTCCTCCACCTGGGAGGACAGGAGGGCTTCAGCCAACACAGAGGGACAGAGGTCGGGTGCACTGAAGAAACCCTGTGACCTTTCTTCCCAACCAGATTGCTGACAGGTCACCTCGAGGCAGGGCAGCCAGCAGAGGCAAGCCACTCAGAGAACCTGTGCCAGAAGCTGGGGCCAACGCAGAGAAGGCGACCACCACCAGCAGAGTCCCCAGGGAGGATGGCAGGGCACAGGAGATGCTGGTGAGGGGCCCGTGGGAATGGGACCTCAATGCGCTATGTGGGGCCCCTGCTTCCCATCCTGAGCCTGCCCTGTGGAGGCCCCCGCTCTGCTCACCCTGCAGGGCCAATCAGCGATGCTCTTACAGTGGACATGGGCATTTGTCCTCCTCCTCGCAAGGGTCTGAGCTTCCTTCTCCTTCTGGGACTTTCAGGCTTGAGGGACAAGAGGCGGGGTAGGGAGGAGCGATGGGGGACATGTCTGCTTCCTCAGCCTAGAAGAAGGCACGAGGCATTCACAATTTGGTTTGAAAAGATCAGGAAGTTTTCATGCTTTAAATCCTGCCAGCAAACTCCAACTTACCAGCCTCCTCATCCCCAGTGGAAAGGCCTGTTGCCTCCACCACCCACTGCTTCCCCTGTCCCTGTGGCCAGAGTCCCACGAGGCCTCTGTCACTACTCTGTAGATTCTTGCAACAAGGCTGTGTCAAAGGAAGGGTCTGTGGACAGAGTGGCGTCTCAGGCTGTGCGAGCCCGGCTCCTGGTGCCTCCCTGAGAGCCCCGCTCTGCTGCGGGCCTCTCCCTGCCTTGACCCGAACATCGGGGTGCAGATTCCATGTGGGGAAAGGACCAGTGCTGACTGACAGCCTCTCCCTGAGTTCCCTGGTGTGTCTCCAACCACATGTTGCGCCCTGAAGGTCAATATCGACAGTCTTCACAAGCTTAGCATTGGTAGGAAACATTTTCCTGAGGAAGAGGGAGGAGAATATTAATCTAATTTAGAATTAAAATGCAATCAACTTTTTACTGTTTCTAAAATTAACTAGAATAATGTTATTGGTAATTTCTCCTCAAATTGTTTTTCCCCTTAAATTCTAGTTAATTTGCAATGCAATTCTAGTTACTTTTCAGAGACAAACTCCACAAAAGGAAAATACTTAAAGGGGGAATAATCGCTTTCTCTTTCACCATGATGAGTTGTTTGTTGGAACGGAAGCTGCAATAAGACAGACCAGCAGGGGTGACGGCAGGGTATGAATATGGCCACTTCACATGGGTGGCGCTCAGGGAAAGGCTGGTTCCCAAAGAGGTGGCTTAGCCTCTGACTTCTGAAGCATCTCTGAGCCAGGTCATGAGGTTCTTAGAGAAGCCACAGGTCAGAGGAGGACTTTGAGCCTCTGGACAGCTACTTCAGGGAGGCCACTGACAGCAGATGGTACCTGTGAGCAGAGAGGCCAGAGCCGGAGGCTCTGAACCACTTCAAAACCCCTGGTGGTCGCTGCCTTCTGTCCATGAGCCTAAGACAGAAGGGTAAGAGAGCCCCGGCCTCCTTCCCCACAGTGGCATTTGAGAATTCCCCAGCCATTCCTAGCGGTGAGGTATGGGCTATTCCTGGTGGAACTATGGGGTAAGGAGGCACGAGGTTTTCAACCCTGCTTTCCTCCTCCATTCCAAGGGAACTGGCCATTCTGTCTGGGAACGGCCACGCAGTCCAGCTGGCATCGTGTTAAGGCCCTGCTGAGGGCCCTGCTGAGATGCCCAAGAGTCCCTGCGCTTTTCTCCCACAGGAGCGGCTGCAGCAGCAGATGTCTACCCTCCAGGGGGCGCTCAGGAGCCATGTGGCTCGGTGCTCGGCTGCCCACAGTGAGCTCCAGAAGCAGGTGGACGATTTGACGAGGCAGAACCTGGAGCTGCGCGATGAGCTGTGGGCCTCAGGGCTGCAGCTCCTGGAGGCCCAAGTGAGGCCCATGGTGGCCCTGTCCACGAGCCCGGAGCCTGACATTCTGGTACGTGGGCTTTTGCTTGACTCAAGGCAGGTGGCTTCCCCACCTGTGAGCTGTCCCTGGTCCTGCACTGAGTGAGGGTCATACTCGCTTTCCCTTGACCCCCTGTCCCACAGCACATGTGGTAGGCACTGGCTAGGCAAGATCGCTCCTGGCAGCTGCGTGGACAGGGAGACTCCAAGCTGTGGGTCTGTGCTATCCTCCCAGACACCAGGCGCTCCCCATGGCTGCTCAGAGACCTGCGTGCTGTTTCATAACATTGGGCCACCACGTCTGGGCTCTGTGACCACAGAACCTGTCAGAGGCTATGGGTGTGGCTGGTGCTGCCTGGTCTGTGTCCTGTTTCCTGCACATGGCTGTAGACGCTTGCATCCTTGAATTCCTGTGTACTGATGTGGACTGGGACCCCACGAAGATGTGCCCGTGGGCCCCCTTTGGTGGACAGAGAGGAGCAGCAGCACTTCACCTCTGCATGCGTGGTGGGAACTCTGCAGCCTGCCTGGGTCCGTCTGTACTTGGGAGCAGTCTGCACATCTCTAGAGGAGGCCAGGGAAGCCTGGGAGCCACCCACCCTTCAGACACCCATGCCTGCAGCGTCCCTGTGATCCCTATGATTTCACGATTCGGGGAGGCAGCTCTGGCTGCTAGAGGCCATTGGGCCTTTGTGGGACTTTGCATCTCCTCTCATAGTGGGTGAGAGGTGACAGCCAGCACCCCAGGAGGTAGTGAAGCCTGCTGGGCCTTCCTCACCACAGTCTGGACTGTTCTTTCATGCTGAGGTCTTGCTTGGCTTGCGTTCCTTCCTTCTGCATGAGGTTCCGCTGGGCTACGTGGGAGAGTACAGCTGCTCTCAGCAGACACACCTGATTTGAGAAAAAAGACCAGATATGTGAAGTCCGCACTTTTGAATGTGTTTGAGTGCATCTGTGTGCAGGCACGATTTAAGGGACGGTGTGAAAGAGACCTACACAGTTGGCATGAAGTGCCCGCTGAGGATCAGCTGCCCCGGGAAAGGGAGCGAGGCTCACACCTCCCTCGCCACCTCTGGGGGAGGAGGATGCTCTACCTGACAGCCCTGAAACGCCCTCCGTGGGTCACACTGATACTGGTCTACTCTGGGTGCTTTGTCCAACAATGATAAAGAATTAAAATCGCTGACTCCAAGGTAAGGCAGCAAGCAAAATCTTTGTTTCAGAGCTTAGAGAGCAACTTACGACGACAGGAAAGTCCTCCCAAGTAAGAAGCTGGCCCTCAGAGTCGAAGGCCCTGCCTTAACATGGGTCTGTCCTTTTATCTTATTTAGGGGTCCGTCCCCCTTCTCCCCACCAGCTTAGGTCTCCAACTACTCTTTCATCTTTTACTGTATAGGTTCTTACTTCCAGCGATGGGTTTTTTTTTCTTTTTTACTAACTGGAGTGATCATGGATCTGGGCTTGTCCTTAAATGTCTGGGACCAGCCTGACCTTGATTTCCATGGGTCCCTAACCTCATCCTCTTCTGCTCCCACCTCCCTGTCCCTGCACTGTCTGCCTGACTCCACGCTGCCCCAGAGGGCTTTGCTCCTGAGCAGGAGGCCAAGAACCCCTAGGTGGAACCCTTGGCCTAGAGATAGCACCAGAAACAGCCTCACTCACTGTCTCCTGGAAGACAGGATGGCAGAGACGCATGTGGGGCCTGCTCCTCTGCTGTGGTGGTTGTGATCCCTGGAACCACAGGGCGGGCTGGGTTCTTGTGTGTTCTGAGGATGGGGTCTGCTCTTCCCAGCACCTGGCCAGAGGCCCCACCTGCACCCTATTTTATAGATGTTCCAACTATTATTGAATGGATTAAATTTTGGATTAACCTTGTAGTGATTCTATCTTTGAATGTGTAAAAACTTCCCCTGAATTTTGTTTGTGATAAATTGCCATTTCAGGTATCAGTGTCTGTGCTTGGAAAAGTCTCACACCTGTTAGCTCAGGAAGAAGTAATTCCAGAACACGTTGGCTGCGAGAGTCACGGCGCTCTTCTGCAGGGGAGACACCTGGGACCTCTCTGGAGGCCACCCTTTGCGTTCATGCTCTGTGGAGGGGAGTGGAGCTTCTGCACCCAGATCCACATAGCCCCCCAGTTCCACGGGGCAAAATCCACTTCCCTGAACAGACACATGTCTTCTAAGGGTGTGACCGTGTAGGTCAAGCAGCCTGCAGCAGAGGTGCTGAAGAGCCTTGTCCAAGCCCCGTGCCCCTCCCAACAGAGCCAGTGGAGAAGACCAGGCTGCTTTCCTGCTAGTGTAGCCCGAGAGAGTGTTTCCGGGCGCTGAGCCCCGCAAGGCCCTGATGCTGGTCCCCAGTCCCCATTTCGCTGCTGTGGTCTGCAGTCTGCACTGGCTGCTGTCTCCACGGGCTCCCTGCTACTGTGGTCACACTGTTTGTCCACCGGCACAGTGCAGTGCCTACTGAGCCCCCTCACAGTTCCACTTGTTAAAGGAGCTCCTCTAGGGACAGTCCACAAGCCAGCACGTGTGCTGCTGTCCCAGGCTCGGGAGGCAAATCTTGTGCCAAATCAGTTTTTGTATAGTATGATTATTGACTCGCCCTTGTTTAAGGATTTAGCATATCGTTGGCATTGTCTTCTAAATGGAGAACATCTTTGAGAATGCTCTGTAGAGCGGGATTTGTGTTCACGTATCTTGCAAGCATGAGTTTATCATTAAAGTATTTAATTTCCCCTTCACATTTGAAGCTGAGTTTTGCGGGGTATATGATCTTTGGTTGAAAGTTGTTATTTTTTAACACTTGAAAGATATTGTTCCAAGCTCTTCTAGCCTTCATTGTTTGTTCTGAAAAATCCATAGTGATCCGAATAGGTTTGCCTCTGA